>VDFB02322987.1:0-75254 GCA_007258455.2 Sequoia sempervirens
AAGAGGGGGAGCAGCTCCCTAAGCCTATTAATGTTTTGCACCTGAAGAAGTTCTATCTTTGATGCCCGTTCTGTCTGGGGGCATCCTTTGTATATAATTATGACCCTGAAAAAAGTTCCAAAAAAATTGATATATGGTACTGAAAAAATTACAAAAAAAAAAAAAAATTGATATATTGTCAAAAAATCCAAAAAAATTCAAATATGATGCTGAAAAAATACAAAAAAATTCAAAAAATTCAAAAAAAGAAAAAGAAAAAAGTGCCTTGGTGAAAACCTGGAAACAGGCGCCTTGGTAGCAAAAATACAAAAAATATATATATATATAAAAAGTCCTAAAAAAAAAATTCTTCCAAGTGGTGAAAACCTGGAAACAGGCGCTACTTGAGGCCTTTGCATCCCTATTTCTTAGCATGCATCCTCGACACTTAGCCTTTCTCCATCATGCCTTGTCCTTATTGCCTTGGTTTGGAATTGGTCTTTGTCTTTGTCTAGGGGCATCACTGTGTTAGCTTTGGTCTCTTGGATATGCTTGTCTTTAGGACACCTCGCAAACGGTGTTTTTCAACACTAACCCAACTGTGTTTTTCAACACAACCCCTGACATCGTGTTTTTCAACACTTATCAGTTCGGTCATGTGATCTTACCTACTTGCAAGCATTCGATCCTTATCCTCGAACTCAGTATTAGTTTATTAATTTAATTTTTTTTTAATTGCAACACTTAATGCTTGAGATATGCCATGATCTTTTCTTTGTGTGCTGACTGATATTGATTTTCGTTGAGTGTCCTTGTCTAATAAGTCTCTCCGTGATGCATAGCTAGAGGACTTGGGGCATGGGGCATGTTTTTATTATCTTTCTGCTTGTGGGTGTTGTCTTGAACCTCTTCAGTGTCTCTTGTTGTCTACTTGACACACTTAAGAGATTTATGGCATCATCCTTGAATGTTTTTGCACAACCATTCTCATGGTAATCCTGGCGTTTATGTCTTGATGCGAGCATGGTTTTGCTACATTAAATTGGGTAAGCTAACATTGTAGTCATCTTGACCTTCATGTCTTTGATGCTCATGTTAGAATCTTTCCATATTCCAAGCTGATATAAATCACATTCATATCTTCATAGTTGCGTTTGTGACTAGTGATGATTGTGTGATTGTTCGATGTCCGGTAATAATGGCCCAATGATGAAAATAAGTTCTCTTACATTCTCTAATGAATGATGAACACACAAAAACCTATGTTACCCTATTGCAAGTACACCTTTGCATTTTCATGTAGCTTGCATTATTTAGACTTCATGTTAATTTGCACTTTTAGGCTGTATTATGGGTTTGAGAGGGTTTCCTTCATCTTTCTTGTGGATTTTTCATCAACTGTGATCACGTTCTTCATTTCCTTATCTTCTTTCGTGATCTCAATCGAAATTCCCTATCTTAAACAGTTGATTGATTTTGATGCATCCTCTTTATTGAGGCAGATTCTCTTCCTTCTTTCCATTTCTTTCCATTTCTTCCAAACTTCTATCTTCCATTCGATTTCACCCCACTTCTTTTCTTCTAATTCAACCTTAGGGCATAATTTTCTTGCTGATCTACCTGGGTTCTGTGATTCTTATATTTTTCATCTTACATCAAGAACCTTATCTTTTGTTTGATTTGATCAAATTTTTCAATTTATTATTTCTCCTCTATCTCATTTCGATTTCGATCACGAGGGGGCAGTACCTATCAAACTTCAATCCTTGATTCAACTTTATCAATTTATCAATTGCTTCTCTTGGGGCAACCTTGCTTGAGATTCTTATCTCTCACTTTGGATGTGATCCCGAATCGACCTCATGTTCAAAGGCCTTTTGTTTATGTTTGTCTAGATGTGATCCCGAGTCGACCTCACATCTGAGTTGTTTTGTGATCCCAAATCGATCTCACATTGCAACTTCATTCTTTGACTGCATGTGATCCCGAGTCGACCTCACATTAGTCAAAGAGGGGCAAATGTATGCAACCTAAAATGGTCACCTAGACTTTGGGCCCCATTTATTTAATTTGTCAACATCAACTTTTTGAATCAATGATTGTCACATTTTCAAATCAAATTTCTTAGTCAATTCATAGCTATTTCAAATGTTTCAATTTTCCCTAAGGTTTGAATGCTTCATTAATTTTATTTAATCAAAAGAAATAAATCCCTTTTAATAAATAAAATAATGTTATTTAATTGAAGTTAATATTACTTAAATAAAATGATGCTATTTAATTAAATCTATTTTTAATTAAATAATTTTATTTTATTTTATTAATATTCATTTCTAAATTACATAATCTTATTTTATTTTATTAAAAGAGATATTATCATCTTAAATAAAATAAAATAAATGAAATATCCTCTCAAGAATATCCTGTGATGAAAAAAATGGAAACAAATCAGTTAAAAGGGAAATAAACTAAAAAAGAATTCCAATCAAGATTTGTTTCTATTTTTCTATTTATCCCACATTGCTTCTGAATTTGCCTTCAATTCCACGTTTTCCTATAAAATGAGCCCTCTCATTCTCATTTAAAAAGAATCACGAATTTTTACATCAGATTTATGCTACAAATTTGAATTTTATCATTTGAGATTACATTAGTTTGATTATATAATCATCTTATTTTTAGAGCATATAGTTTAATATTACATTTTAGCTTAATCTTCATAGTAGATTAATTTGCAAAATAATTCATTTATGGCATTGCATGTAGATTAATTTTCATTTCAATAAATTAGTTTGGTTTATTGCATTTTACAGCCATTTAGATTAGTTTTCATTGTTGCATTGCAAGAACAGGATTCATGGAGATTGGCATTCTTGCTTCTCCTCTTTGAATCTCTCTCCGAGATTGATTTGCAGGGGTAACAGGGTTAATCTGAGGGCCACAATATCAATCCCTGCTCTTCTCGGATAGAGAGCTGTGAATTGATTTGCAAGGACTCATTATTGAGTATCCTTGCATGCAAGGATTCACAGAAGTATAACATATTTTCAGTTATACAGAAGTATCCATGGGATACTAGGGGAATTGAAAAGGAAGGAAGCCAAAATTTCTAGAAAAAGAGTATGAGATGAAAATTTACTAAGGAGAGGTATCAATTTATAGAGCTAACTAGAAAAGCCACGGTATTGTTGCATTTAATTATCAAGATGCATAAAATCCAAGATATTACATGCTAGGTTGTTGAGTTAATATTTTGAGGCTCAAGTGTTTAAATAGAATTTAATTTCGATCAAATCAGGGCATTATCAAGTAAGTGTAATGTGTGTGAAGAATGAAAATTAATAAATGCACATCCCGATAATTGAATTGAGATCATTCAGGTTCTCCAAGCGAGATTGTGTGTTGTCAGAGGATGTCTAGGTGCATGCATAAGGCTTGAAATTTTGAGCAAGTAAGGTGGAAGGTACAAGCATGTTGCAAAGGTTAAGGAAAATTAATGTGGTTAAAGTCACACGTGCAAATCAAGTTGTGCTTCAAAGTTAATTATGAAGAGTTCCAACTAGATAGATATTGGTTAGAATTTGAGGTGGAGCCATCATCAATGGAAGTTTATTAATTAAGAGAGTAATTGAGCTTCTAAATTTGAAAGGGTTTTGCTAAGTGAGATCTCGATCACTAACAGTAAGGCATTTGGTAAGGTGGTAACCAACACTTCTAAATTTGGAGGTAATTCAAAGACAATTTACTCATGAAAATTAGAACTTATGCCTATTTTCTGGAATATAAGGATAGGATTACTAAGGAATTGGAATAATGTTCATGAAGTGTCATTAAAGAGTCACACATACAAATAATTTAAATAAAACCTTTGGGAATTAGTGTAGAGGATAATGTGGGGTTTATATCAAGTGAAAAATATAAAGGTTTCCTTTGCTACCACTGTAATTCCCAACCTAATAGCAGGCTTCAATGCCAACAAGTTGAAAAGAGCTTAAATGCAATATCAAAAGAGATTCAACTCTTTAGGTGACCCAAATATCTCTACCAAGGCTATGGACGTTTGACTGGTAGTAGAGCTATGTTTGGAGGGAATTACAAAGATAACCTTGCCAGTGCTATGGATGCTTGACTAGTAGCAAGGCAATATCCAAGGTTGGCTTAAAAGGGAAAACCAAACTACGTAGCTTGATATGAATTGCCTTTATTTTCCATTAATATTCAAAGGTGGTAATTGATCAAATCACACACTAGTACTCTTGAAGGAATTTCATGGCCCTTATGTTGATTAATGAGTTTTTCTTGGAAAATTATTTCGTAAAATAATAATAAGTTTTAATTTGATTAGGTTGTTTGTTTGTTTGGTTTTCTTTTAAAATTAGTTTTGTTGGTTTCCAGTTGTTGTGTGGTTACACAACACACCCCAAGTTTGCAAAAGCATGGGGACCCAAATTTTAAATTACCTTCTTGGCAAAGGTCAGAGGATAATAAAGGATCAAAATATTTTTGAAAGGAGGCTTGAATTTCACAAGTTGTCACAAAAAGTTGGGTAACTAGGTTTTTCAGTAAGTCGAGCGCAAATGGATGATTCAAAATAGACTAATTTTAACAAGGCTAGGGTGAAGTAAATTGCCACTGCAAGATGTAAAAGTTGTGGGAAATGGAATATATTGTTAAAATGTTGTGGTAAAAGGTGTCAATCGAGTGTTCAAGTAGTCAAATACTCAAGTACTTGGGCAAACATAACAATGAAACTAAAGCTTAAGCACCTCACTTAATTTTCACGATAACGCTAAATGAAAGTTTTCATGTGTAGCCACGAAGATGATATAAGTTTTGGTGATTGCAGGTATGATAGATGGTGGATTTCACCAAGGATATGGACGGTCAAGCAAATTGATCCCATGGGTAAATTAGATGATGCCGCAAAAAAGGGGTATACAATATGAAAGTGGGTACATGTGAAAGACATTCGATGTGAGAAGGCGAGTAACAGGAGAATCGAGAACTCATGTTTTCTTTGGAAAGCAGACATTACATCGAGTTCTTTGGTGTTGCATCAACATGTGTGTTTCTCAAACCTGGGGCATGAGAAAAAGAGCATAAAAGTGGAGAATTAAAAATTTCTTCCTCAACTTCTCAAGTTTCCTTTGACCTATTTTCAAAATGGGAGCAAATATCCCATTGCCAACTGTCATGTGCTACATGTTATTTCATGATTGGTTTAGCTTCGCTCAACCATGTGATTTTGAAACTCTTTGATAGCCTTGTGTTATATAAAAGGCTGAGAGTTATTCTTTTTCTTAGGTTCATAATTTGCGGAATTACGTAGACATAAGATTGGTAAATTCCCTAATTTTATTTCTATTTCCTATTTTTTTTCTATTCCAGTTTAAAAACTTGTATGCTCTATTAAAGTTTGCTAATATCAAAGATAATTTTAAAAGTTATTTCCTAATATGAAATCTTGTGTAGTTGGTTATTTGTTCCTATCGAAGAAGCCAATGTGTTGCACCATATTTGGGTGCATATTGACACTATTTGGTGATAAATGATCTCTTGTTTCTTTAAACGGTTGCCTCACGCTATGCCTAGCTATGAAGCAATCTAGTGAAGTGTAGAGTAGTTTTTCTTTGATTTAGTTTATTTCATGGTGTATGCATGGATAATAGCTAAGAGATCCTTTTAAATTTTAAGATTTTATATGTTCTCTTTAGTTAGATGCTAAATATTTCCTTCAAATGCTTTGAAATGTTTGAATTCATAAAATATTCTTGTAAATCATTCATATTCATGAAGTTGTGGAACAATATATGTTAAATTTTCTATAACCACCATTAGACTTAAAAACAAGAGACCCCTCGTGATTAACAAAAAATTTGCACAATGAACCTTGAGTGAACCTAGTGCGTCAAGACCTGACATTCCCGAGCCTTGGGATAGCTAAGATTGTCTTTAATCAAAAAATATTAATGATTCTTTCAAGAAAGATAGGCTCTTTTGTTCATTTGAGAAAAGATTTATCTGCCTATTGATGTGTGTAACAACTGCATCTGATTCGTTGTAGTCACCATTCTAGACACTGCAATCACCATTTCTTGCACTGCATTTTCCAAAAACCCAGTGAGCCGCATTCATCATTTCCTGCACCACATTTTCCTGTTTATTTTTAAATCTAGTTTTTAGTAGAAATTTCTAGTTTCATGCATTGTCATTCGGTAGTCTAGGGGTTTTTCTATTATTGATCTCTAGTTTATAGCACATGGCTTAGATTTTGAGGACACATTGTCATTCAGAGTTGCTAACCTCTTTCTTGCATGATTATTGTTCATTCTTGTTTAGATAGGAGCTTTGATTTTGCAATATCTTTTCGCACTCATTGGGATTAAAATTAACCACAATCTATATTTACACTCATTGGGCTTAAAATCAACTTGCATTTCTCACTCATGGGTTTAAAATGAACAACAACTTTGCATCTTTCACTCATTGGTCTTAAAATTAACAACAATTTGTAATACCCCTCTTGTTGTTGTTGCTTTTTTTATATTCTTTTATGTTGTGTCATGGACTTGAGACTATGATGGTGATTGTTTCACTAGTTTGACTTATGTGGTTGACAGTTTAATTTTCTCGGATTCTCATGATACTATTTTATGATGTTAATGATATGATGATACATGGTGTTGGTCTTTATCTGGTTATGCTTCTCATTTTGATGTGGTATTATGTTGTGATGTTGTTGCTTAATGCTTGTTTCCGGATATTTATGATGATGTGTTTTCTGGTTGAGCCTTGGTGAAAGGACGATGTAGCATCGCTCGTTTGCGAGTGCCCTGCTACGTTGCGACTACCTTTCATGGTGTGCTTGTGACTAGATATATCTTTATGTTGCTTGAAGTTGGTCTAATGTAGGATATAGGTACCTGGCACTGACTCCACCTGCGTTGTCAGGTCTGAGCATGCCCTACAATCCCAAAGGGTATGAAGTTGAAAACGAAGTTGACAAGAAAGTTTCCCCATCTGAGTCTGTCACCCCGTCATTGTGTCTGATGGTGTCGTTCGTCTACGACCCTGTTTCCATTTTGGTATCTTGTCATTCAGAGTCTTTTAGTTTTAACTATTTAATGTTCTATTTATTTGATATAGTGATGTTCTTGGTGTTAAGTTTATTAATAGTCGTTCAAGTCAATTGGTTTAATTCTACAACATTCATAAGTGTAGCATTGATTTAATTAAATTATTAAATAATTAAGTGAATGTTGTTAATTTAACTATTAAATTAAATTCGTTAAGTTATAAAGGTTCGGTAATTATATATTGTTATTTAATTAAACGACGAATAAATTAATGAATTGTAATGGAATATTAATGGTATTTATAAATAATTGTTTATTAAATGTAATAGTATGATTTAATGTTTAAATTGTTAAATATTAATTAAAGATAAATATTAATATGATGAGATTTTAATTAATTGAATGAGGAGATAAATATGAGTTTTAAATCAAATAAAAGCGATAAGATTTCTAATTGATGGAAAAATCGTGAAAAGAGTGGAAAGGACGAATGCACGTACATTCACTTTTTGAAATTGAAAAGGCAATGGAAACTTGCTATCTTTGTTGGATTTTGCTTTCGAAAACTAAAGAGGTTTTTTTTAATTAAATTGGGAAAAGAAAAGAAAAGGAGTTAATTTTTAATTTTGGTTTTTTTTTTTGAATAGGGATTCTCTCTGCAAATTATCTTTTTCTTTCTCTGTCATGTGAAAAAAAATACAGATTTTGAAAGCGGGTGGTCTTGGAAAAAAAAGGAATTCAGGGACTACAAAAGACATATCGTTTTGTTCACCATCTTCAATCCTCGAGTGTATATCTCAGGTCGGTTTTTCCATTCTATAATTTTGATCTTCTTCTTCGTATAGCGTAATGAGTGTTTCCTCCTTTGTCTCTTTGGAAATTTTGTTTGAGTTTGTTGCGTTGGGTAGTGTAATATGGAATTTGTTTCTCTTCAGCGCACTAGTCTACTGTTGGGACGCCTTATCTCCTTCTTAGTAGTCAATCTATGTATGTTTTCCATTTTTCATTAGTCCTTCATCGTTTGCTAAGAGTTCGGCTTCATTTGGAAATCGCCCTTTGTCTTCCTTTGAATGAATCTAATAAGGGAGACTCCATTAGAATATACTCGGTTCTCTTTTAGTGATTATACAATTGCAATTATTGTTGCGTCACCATGGCTACTCCCAACAGTTCAATCTTATCTATCTACTCTTAGTTTCAAGCTCTACCCTTATCTGGCTTGTGCATGTGTATCCTTAGATCTGCCTAGAGGAAGGGCATCAACTGCCATTTTCAATTAATAATTTTGTTGATTGAAGGTGTTGTATGGCGTGACCCTTACAACCTTCATGTAGCTCAAATTTTATCTCTTAAAGTATAGACTTTACTCCTATTTGTGATTGGCTCAGGGATTGTTATTCTGAATATGATATTTCAGTTGCCTGCTCTCGTTTATAACTGTTGCTCGTGTTGTGACTAGGTCAAATCCTTCAGTGGATTATAAATTGTTCCTTCATTGAGAGGCCGGTTGTTGCATTTCATTAGGCAACAAATATGTGTTTTTAATGCTTATAGAAACTTTGTGGTTTCTCTTTCTTTACCTACCGCTGTGTGACATGGCGGCCAACATCCCATATCTCCTTTTTGCCTCCTTTTTATTGTTGTGCAACAACTCATGGTTGTTGTGTGCAGCCTATGGAGGCCGTGCCTCTTACTTTGGTGTTCTTTTTTTTATATTCCATGATTTAGATGTATATATTTATCGCTCTCTCTCAGTAGTGGTTGAAATATTGATTAATTTACTCCATCTTTAAATATGCTTTGTAACACATATTTTTCTCTGTTGCATTACAATCTTTAAATGTTTTGTAATGAGCATAGTTAACACATTTTTCTTGTTCCCCAACATTTATGTTGAGATTTGCAACTTAATTTGGAGTCATTGACTATGGTCGATTTCCCTCATGTAGCTTAGAAGCCTGTAGACTTGGCTATTAGCTTTCAACCAGTCACCCTGTGGTTATGCACAGCTGTAGTGTTGGTTTCAAGATTCTAGAATATATATATATATATATTTATATTTAGAGTGGTGTCCTTTATTGTGTTAAGAAAACAAAACAACTTAAATACTGTGTGTTCCTTGCTGTGTTAAAAACAACAGATTAAATACTTAAATTTCTTTTAAAAATAGTAATTGTTTATGTTAAATAAATGCAACTAAATCTATTTATATATATATATATACATATAGATATGTATAATATAAATAATGGTGTATGTAATTAAATAGGAGTAAGTTGTTATATTTTGCGTAAATAGATATAAAATATGGTTTCTAAATTTAATTTGATGATTTCACATTGATTGTTCTAGTAGGATGTAATTGATTATTTAAATGTTCCTTGTAATTCTTACTTTAAATGTGTATAAGATATCTGTATAGTTATTATAATGTAAATGACTTCTCCATGTATGTGTAAATTAAATGTTATGATGATTTAAATGTTCTTCCTTTAAGTTTACTACTTTGAATGTGTTAGTCACTTAAAGATGGATTTTGACTATTGGTTCCATATTGCAAGTCTCTTCCTTTGGGTTGAATTTTTTTGTGAAGTGATTATGTACCTTGAATTTCTTGAGACCATGTTGGAAAAATTAGGCGGGAACCCGTAGAATTTTGTTATACGTGCAGTTGGGAGTGAGTGGATAGTTGGTTTTAGGCTTCCAAAGGCAATGGGGGAGACCTGGTTATGTTGAATTTCTATGGTTGTATCTTGGTGAACCATTGGGTCTTATTTCTCATTTCGTGCTATTATGGGTGTTACCTTTTATCGTGGTTTTTTGTATTTTGTTATGACTTTGAGCGAGAAGGTTCATGCCTCACTTATATTCTTGGTTGTTGTGGTTTTTTTCTTATATGTTTTGGTACACCCCTTCATGTTGTGAGTTTTGTTTCAGGGTATTAGGGAGAGTGGCTCTTAATGGGGCTGACACACAAAGGGGTAGCCTAGATAACCCATGAAAGAGTTGTTTAAGTAAAAACCTAATAAAACACACTAGTGGGTTGGGTAGGAAAACTTTAACTAAAGATAAGTAAGATACCTCGCCCACGCCATTAGTGCTCTCATAGACTAAGGGTGGGCTGAGAAGGCCGTGTTCGGAAAGATCGCTACCTCATCCTCATGAGAGGCTAGCGGTCCCGCGCATGTCACCCTATGGGGCTGGCGCCTATTGAGAGGAAACTTGGATAACCATAGATGGAGGACGATGCCTATTGAGAGGTATCTAGGATAACCCATGATAGGGTCATGCGATTACACTCTCCCATAGTATCCCTTGCCATTTCCTTTGTATGCCTCTAGAAGTAGTCATCTTGTAAGTAGTCATTGATGTTGTTATGTTTGGTTGCTTTTCTGTGGTTGGGTTTCGTGGTCATTCTGCTCGACTGTCTTGGTCGTGGGTCTTTCTTGTCATCTCCTAGCATGGGGGTTGGTCCTTCGAGTCCATGTGGTTAGGTGGAACATGCTTTGCACCCGACTGGGTTCCATGTCAGCGTTCGTGCAGCGCGGTGTTGTTCTGATGTAGAGTGTTCCAAAGTTCACCATATATTCAGTTGTATATTATTCATTCTTGTTATACTCATGTATTTGATGTACTACTCCCACATTGTGTTGGGAAACATTGATGTATACTTATGACATTGAACGATTTAATGTAATTAAATAGATGTAGTGTATTATTTTACCTTTGTATACCTTATGTGATTAATGATTCATGGTAGCCGTTATTTGATGTGTTGTATCTCTGGAAATCTGCTCCATCGAATTCACATGATGCTATTATGTTTATGGTTTTGGGAATAAGTTAATCTTGTTAATGTAGAATTTATATATGTGAATGTTTTCTTATCAATGGATTATAATGGATGTATGATTATTGTAAACGTATGCCATATCTTGGGTTTTAACGTAAACTTGGAATTTGTTCGTTATTGTTATGTTATGTGTTTAGGTTTTGTAATGTCATCACATGTACCCTAGAGGATGTAGGTTGATAGTGTATTTGTTTAATTGCATTTCATGTATCGTAACTTAATTTACATCTCATGTATGTTTATTTAAAAAAAATTGTGCTATAATTATTGTCATAGTTTTCCTTTGGGGTTCGCATGATAGGCATTACAACTTGGTATTAGAGACAGGTTTGCAAACATTGGGTTCTCTAGGTAGTTTGAGCCCATTAGGTTTACCTTTGCGCTTAACTCTTGATCTCACATGTTCCCCTCTAATTTTGTGCAAGAACATGCCTTAGGGTAGGAGTCGTTATCGTGGAAGAGGCCGAGGTGGTGGCTGTGGAGCCAACCACCAAATTTCATCACCTCCGAGCTTTGATGGTTCAGAATGTGAGGAACATTAGAGTTCCTAAAACAATTTGATAGGTGAAGGACGAAACCCAGAGTAGTCAGGTTTGGAAGGAGGGCAGTTGTGACACCTACTTGGGAGATTCTTAGCCATCTAGACCCTAGACCAGAGGAGGAGCAACAGATGGAAAGAGAAAGAGAGAGATCACTGAGGCAGAGAGAATTAGTAGTAGAGCAGGATGTTGTAGTGGCAGGTCACATGAGAGACCTATTGAGAGAACGACCTCCCACATTTGATGGTATTGGTGGAGGTCTAGAGGCAGAAACATGGTTTATTAATCTGGACTGATACTTTGCTATGTACCCTTATGGAAGTAATACTAAGGCTAGGTGTGTCATCATGCACCTCAGAGGCTTTGCATCCACTTGGTGGCGACATGAAGAGCAGAAATTGCATCTAGACATCAGCATGGGGACTTGGGAGTTATTTTTGGAGAGATTCAGGGCCCATTTCCTATCAGACCATTGGAGACAACGTAGGGTAGATGAATTCCACAAGCTGAGACAAATGGCAATGTTTGTTGAGTAGTACAAGCACCGCTTCTATGAGCTCAAATAGTATGCGAGAATCGATAATGATGAGGCTATGCTAGTACAACACTTTGTTAGGTGCTTGAATGCCTGAATCAGTGGAGGCGTACGGGTCTTCGAGCCAAAGACGATGGAGGTAGCTATTGAAAAGGATCATCTTATGGAGAAAAACTTGGCCATGTATTTAGGAGGCCACACAGGTGTTCAGATTGGCAGTGCACCTACATCTGGGTTTGGTTCTCGAGGTGGGAAACCTCAAGCTACAGGCTCTTCCAAGATTCATCGTGTGCCCTCCAAGGGTGGTCAGTAGTAGCAGTAGCAATTGCAACTGAAGCACAATAATTCTTAGTCTTAGCAAAGTGGAAGATCTCAGGCCAGAAAGAATCAGAATTGGCAACGAGCTTGACAGAACTATTTTGAGCAGCCTACATAGAGTACACAGTTGGTACCCAGGCGAGGCAATTTTCAACAGTCAAATGCACTATCTAGTGGTAGAGGTTTTGGTCAGGGCATAGGTTGTTTCTCTTGCGGTCAACAGGGACATATTGCCAAACAATGTCCACAAAGGAACACTACAGGTTTTAGTCAAAGACCAACCGCTTCTGAGCTGACAATGGGTGATGCTGGCAGCTCACACCGAGTTTTTGTGGCGGTTGACAACCATCAAGTTGATCATCAGGGCACTGTAGTTGAGACATCAGGTGTGTTACATGGCACTAGTATTTCTATTCTCTTTGATTCCGGAGCATCGAATTCATTTATCTCTCCTTCAATAGTAAAGCATTGTAGACTGGTGGCAGTAAGGCAAGGCGTTAAGTGGCAGGTCAAATTGACCTCCAGGGAAAAGTTAGCAGTTGAATCTCTCGTTCAGGGTTGTAATTTGAAAATTGGGTCACTCGTGACTACGGTGGACCTTTGAATCCTACTGCTTGGTTCCTATGCCATTGTTTTAGGTATGGATTGGCTAAGTGCTCACCGAGCTATTATTGATTTTCATCACAAGGTTGTGCGATGTGTAGATGATTCAGGTAATGAAGTTGAGATTGTTGGCATACAAAGACCTATCTCATTACAAATGATTTCTACTATGCAATTGAAGAGGCGTTTCTGGTAGGGCTATCAACTGTTTGTTGTTTCAGTCAATGACTTGGATTTGGGAGAGAGTCAAGAGGTGTCATTGGATGACTATCCTCTCCTTAAGGAGTTCTTAGATGTTTTTTCAAGTGAAATTCTAGGGATTCCACCAAAGCGTGACATCGACTTCGGAATTGACCTTGTACCTGGAGCTGAGCCTATATCTCAGGCTCCATATCAGATGATAACATAGGAACTTCAGGAGCTATGTTTGTAGTTGGAGGAATTATTAGGAAAAGGGTTCATTCGTCCTGGCATTTACCCTTGGGGAGCACCAGTGATATTTGTGAAGAAGAAGGACAGATCACTCCGTTTGTGTAATGGTTACAGACAACTAAACAAAGTGACGGTGAAGAACCAGTACCCTTTGTTGAGAAATAATGACCTGTTTGATCAAATAAAGGGGGCTCAGGTATTCTCAAAGATTTATCTTAAGTCTGGATACCATCAATTGTGGATAGCTGAAGTTGATATACAAAAAACTGCATTTTGCACTCGTTACGGGCATTATGAATTCACAGTTATGTCGTTCGGGTTGAGAAATGCACCCTCAATTTTCATGAGTCTAATAAATGGAGTCTTTTGTACCTACTTGGATGGATTTTTTCTCATGTTTCTCGATGATATTCTAATCTACTCAAAAAATATGGAGGAGCATGAGGAACATTTGAGACTGGTGTTGCAGTGCTTGAGAGACAATTAGTTTTATGCTAATCTAGAAAAGTGTGAGTTCTTCAAGACTGAAGGAAAATACTTGGGTCACGTCATCTCTGGTGAAGGTATCACTGTGGATCCTTCAAAGATCCAAGCCATCATTGATTGGCTGACACCCACACATGTTCCTGAGATTCACAGTTTTATTGGTTTAGCGGGCTACTATCGGCGATTTGTTCAGGGATTTTTTAGGATTGCACATCCCATAGCTTCTCTTCAGAGGAAAGGGAAGTAGTTCGTTTGGTCATAGCAATGTCAGTTAGCTTTCCAAACCCTTAGGAAAAGATGACTAGTGCACCGATCCTAGCAGTTCCTGATCCTACTGGGGATTTTGTGGTGTGTACAGATGCTTCCTTGGAAGGTTTAGGAGCCATTTTGATGCAAGAAGGTCGTGTGATTGCATATGAGTCCTACAAGCTCAAGTATCGTGATTTGAACTACCCCACCATGATTTGGAGTTATCCACCGTTGTTCATGCCCTTGTGAGATGGAGGCACTTTTTATTGGGGCATCGGTTCAAGCTACATAGTGATCATCGCAACTTGCAGTATATCTTTATGCAGCCAAACCTGAATGCTAGGAAGAGGAGATGGATGGAATTTCTTTGCGAATATGATTTTGAGGTTAAGTACATCTAGGGAAAGGAAAACATTGTGGTAGATGCTCTGAGTCAGTGGAGACATGAGATATCTGCAGTGATTCTTGATGCGGATTTGAGGAGCCAGATCCTCACTGCACTTTCCACTGATAGCTGGTACCAGGAAGTGAAGTCAGAGATTGAATCAGATAGAGCTTTGGAGGGAAAATTTGCTAGTTATTCACTGGAATCAAATGGCCTTTTGCATTATTTTGGTTGTATGTATGTACCCCCTGTTGAGGGTATCTGTACCCTAATCATGACTGAGGCTCATCAGGCTCCGTATTCTGCTCATCCAGGAGTCAAGAAGATGTATGCAAACCTTCGATCATTGTACTTTTGGGTTGGCATGAAGAGAGATATTACATAATTTGTGGCGAGATGTTTGGAATGTCAGAGAGTTAAGGGAGAACACCAGCATCCCACGGGCCTTTTGCAGCCTCATCTCATTCCGGAGTGGAAATGGAATATCATATCAGTGGACTTTATTGTTGGGTTTCCTATGACTTCTTGTCGACACGATGCTATCATGGTCATTGTTGACAGGTTGACCAAGGTGGCACATTTCTTCCCCATCTGATCATTGTAAACTGCTTCATCAGTAGCCAAAATATTCATGGAAGACATTGTTCAATTGCACTGAATTCTACGAAGGATTATTTCTGACAGAGATCCGATGTTCACTTCTGCATTGTGGACATCCTTGCAGTGTGCCTTAGGGACCTAGCTGAACTTTAGTTCTGCTTACCATCCAGAAACAGATGGTTAGACTGAGAGGTTCAACCAAGTTCTTGAGGACATGCTCCGTATGTACATGATGGATCAACAGTCGCATTGGGAGGACTATTTGCATCTGGTGGAGTTTTGCTACAACAATGGATATCATAGCTCGATTGGTATGGCTCCCTTTCAGGAGTTATATGGCTATCCTTGTTGGACTCCATTGATTTGGGACCGTCTTGAGGACAAAGTTCTCCTTGGACCCGAAATGCTTTAGGATATAGAGCAATAGGTTGCTCGCATCAAAGAGCATTTAGTAGCAACACAGGATAGGAAAAAGAAGTACGCTAATGTGCATAGAGTTGACCATTAGTTTTATATTGGTGATCGGGTCTTCCTATGAGTGCATCCGCGAAAGAGCCCAATCCATTATGGGAAAGGCTCTAAGCTCACACCTCATTTTGTGGGACCGTTTGATGTATTGGAGAGAATTGGCCCTATTTCTTATCGCCTAGCATTGTTGTCCAGTCTATTGTGCATACACGATGTGTTTCATTTTTCTATACTTAGGCGTTATTATCCAAATGTTTCTCACGTACTTGATTGGAATGCATTACAAGTCGAGGATGGGAAACTAGCACTCAAGCCCGTGGTCGTTCTTCAACACAGGAGGCTCGCTCTTAGGGGCAGAGAAATTGAGCAGGTGTAGGTCCAATGGGACCCTAATGATGAGACTTCGACGAGATGGGAGGATGCATCCCACATTAGAGATTCATTTCCTTATTTGTTCACTGGCTTCCAAGAGTAAGCCTAGATCTAGGGGGAGGATGTAATACCCCTTGTGTTGTTGTTGCTTTTCTGATACTCTTTTATGTTGTGTCATGGACTTGAAACTATGATGGTGATTGTTTCACCAGTTTGACTTGTGTGGTTGACAGTTTAATTTTCTCGGATGCTCATGATACTATTTTATGATGTTGATGAAATGATGATACATGGTGTTTGTCTTTATTTGGTTATGCTTATCATTTTGATGTGGTATTATGTTGTGATATTATTGCTTAATGCTTGTTTCCAGATATTTATGATGATTTTTTTTTTGGTTGAGTCTTGGTGAAAGGACAGTGTAGCATCGCTCGTTCGCGAGCACCCTACTACACTACGACTATCTTTCACGGTGTGCTTGTGATTGGATATATCTTTATGTTGCTTAACGTTGGTTTGATGCAAGATACAGGTACCTAGCACTGACTCCACCTACATTGTCAGGTCTGAGCGTGCCCTACAATCCCAATGGGTATGAAGTTGAAAACGAAGTTGACAAGAATTTTTCCCCGTCCGAGTTTGTCACCCCGTCATTGTGTCAGATGGTGTCGTTCGTCTACGACCTTGTTTCCATTTTGGTATCTTGTCATTCAGAGTCGTTTAGTTTTAACTGTTTAATGTTGTTCTATTTATTTGATATAGTGATGTTCTTGGTGTTAAGTTTATTATTAGTTGTTCAAGTCAATTGGTTTAATTCTACATCATTCATAAGTGTAGCATTGATTTAATTAAATTATTAAATAATTAAGTGAATGTTGTTAATTTAACTATTAAATTAAATTCGTTAAGTTATAAAGGTTCGGTAATTATATATTGTTATTTAATTAAACGACGAATAAATAAATGAATTGTAATGGAATATTAATGGTATTTATAAATAATTGTTTATTAAATGTAATAGTATGATTTAATGTTTTAATTGCTAAATATTAATTAATGATAAATATTAATATGATGAGGTTTTAATTAATAGAATGAGGAGACAAATATGAGTTTTAAATCAAATAAAAGCGATAATATTTCTAATTGATGGAAAATTTGTGAAAAGAGTGGAAAGGATGAATGCATGTACATGCACTTTTTGAAATTGAAAAGGCAATGGAAACTTGCTATCTTTGTTGGATTTTGCTTTCAAAAAATAAAGAGGTTTTTTTTAATTAAATTGGGAAAAGAAAAGAAAAGGAGTTAATTTTTAATTTTGGTTTTTTTTTTGAATGGGGATTCTCTCTGCAAATTATCTTTTTCTTTGTCTATCATGTAAAAAAAATATAGATTTTGAAAGCGGGTGGTCTTGGAAAAAAAAGGAATTTGGGGACTGTGAAAGATAGATCGTTTTGTTCACCATTTTCAATCCTTGAGCGTATATCTCAAGTTGGTTTCGTTATTCTGTAATTTTGATCTTCTTCTTCGTATAGCGTAACGAGCGTTTCCTCCTTTGTCTATTTGGAATTTTTTTCTAAGTTTGATGTGTTGGGTAGTGTAATCTAGAATTTGTTTCTCTTCAACGCACTAGTCTAGCGTTGGGACACCTCATCTCCTTCTTAGTAGTCAATCTATGTATGTTTTCCATTTTTCATTAGTCCTTCACCGTTTGCTAAGAGTTCAACTTCATTTGGAAATCACCCTTTGTCTTCCTTCGAATGAATCTAATAAGGGAGACCCTGTTAGAATATACTCGGTTCTATTTTAATGATTATACAATTGTAATTATTGTTGTGTTTCCATGGATACTCCAAACAGTTCGATCTTATCTATCTACTCTTGGTTTCAAGCTCTGCCCTTGTCTGGCTTGTGCATGCTTATCCTTAGATATGCCTGGAGGAAGGACATCAAATTCCATTTTCAATTAATGATTTTGTTGATTGAAGGTGTTGTCTGGCGCGACCCTTACAACCTTCATGTAGCTCAAATTTCATCTCTTAAAGTATAGACTTTACTCCTATTTGTGATTGGCTTAGGGATTGTTATTCTGAATATGATATTTTAGTTGCCTTCTCTCGTTTATAACTATTGCTCGTGTTGTGACTGGGTCGAATCCTTCAGTGGATTATAAACTGTTCCTTCATTGAGAGGTTGGCTATTACATTTCGTTAGGCAAGAAATCTGTGGTTTTAATGCTTATAAAAACTCTGTGGTTTCCCATTCTTTACCTGCTGCTGTGTGACATGGCACCCAACATCCCATATGTGCTTTTTTCCTCCTTTTTATTGCTACGCAGCAACTCATGGCTGTTGTGCGCAACCTATGGAGGTCGCACCTCTTACTCTAGTGTTCTTTTTTTTATATTCCATGATTTAGATGTATATATTTATCGCTCTCTCTTCGTAGTGTTTGAAATGTTGAATGATTTACTCCAATCTCAAATATGCTTTGTAACACATATTTTTCTCTGTTGTGTTACAATCTTTAAATGTTTTGTAATGAGCATAGTTAACACATTTTTCTTGTTACCCAACACTTATGTTGAGATTTGCAGCTTAATCTGGAGTCATTGACTATGGTTGATTTCCCTCATGTAACTTAGTGTTGGTATGTGGCGACTGATCATGCTATACTGTATAGCCCATGGTATACTATACACCATGGTATACTGTATACTGTACTTTTAAAAGGGGTTGGGATGAGGGTTACAGTATGAGAGAAAACGCGATTATTCGCAAGATTGTAATAGGTTTTGCACTGGATAATAAAAGTATTGGATGGCTGCGGTTTGGTGGATGTAGCCCAGATTGGGTGAACCACGTTAAATTCTCCATGTTATGATTTATTCTGTGTATGTTTTAGTTTCTCTGTTTATTATTTAAATCTGCATTTAATTGTTAGATATCTGCCATCTCTAACCCTAACACTTAGAAGCTTGTAGACTTGGCTATTAGCTTTCAGCTAGTCGCCCAATGGTTATACGCGGCTATAGTGTTGGTTTCAAGATTCTAGAATATATATATATATATATATATATATATATTTGTATTTAGAGTGGTGTCCTTTGCTATGTTAAAAAAAGAAAACAACAGCTTAAATACTGTGTGTTCCTTGTTGTGTTAAAAACAACAAATTAAATACTTAAATTTATTTTAAAAATAGTAATTTTTTATGTTAAATAAATGCAACTAAATCTATTTAAATAAATAAATAAATATATATATATATATAGATATGTACAATATAAATAACTGTGTATGGAATTAAATAGGTTGTTATATTTTGCGTAAATAGATATAAAATATGGTTTCTAAATTTAATTAGATGATTTCACGTTGATTGTTCTAGTACAATGTAATTGATTATTTAAATGTTCCTTGTAATTCTTACTTTAAATGCGTATAAGATATATATATAGTTCTTAGTATGTAAATGACTTCTCCATGTATGTGTAAATTAAATGTTATGATGATTTAAATGTTCTTCCTTTAAGTTTATTACTTTGAATGTGCTAGTAACTTAACGATGGATTTTTTTTGTTGGTTCCATATTGCGAGTATCTTCCTTTGGGTTGAATTTTTTGTGAAGTGATTATGTGCCTTGAATTTCTTGAGACCATGTTGGAAAAATTAGGTGGAACCTGTAGAATTTTGTTATACCTGCAGTTGGGAGTGAGTGGATAGTTGGTTTTAGGCTTCCAGAGGTAATGGGGGAGACCTGGTTATGTTGAATTTCTATGGTTGTATCTAGGTGAACCATTGGGTCTTATTTCTCATTTCGTGCTATTATGGGTGTTTCCTTTTATCATGGTTTTCTGTATTTTGTTATGACTTTGAGTGAGAAGGCTCATGCCTCACTTATATTCTTGGTTGTTGTAGTTTTGTGCTTACATGTTTTGGTACACCCCTTCATGTTGTGAGTTTTGTTTCGAGGTATCAGGGATATTGGCTCTTCATGGGGGCTGGCGCACAAAGGGGCAGCCTGGATAACCCATGAAAGAGTTGTTTAAGTGAAAACCTAATAAAACACACTAGTGGGTTGGGTAGGACAATTTAACTAAAATTAAGTAAGATACCTCGCCCACACCGTTAGTGCTTTTGCAGACTAAGGGTGGACTGAGACGGCCATGGTCGGCAAGATCACTACCTCATCCTCATGAGAGGCTAGTGGTACCACACGTGTCACCCTATGGGGACGATGCCTATTGAGAGGCAACCTAGATAACCATAGATGGGGGTCAGTTCCTGTTGAGAGGTAGCCAAGATAACCCATGGTAGGGCCATGTGATGACACTCTCCCATAGCATCCCTTGCCATTGCCTTTGTATGCCTCTGGAAGCAGTCATCTTGTAAGTAATTGTTGATGTTATTATGTTTTGGTTTCTTTTCTATGGTTGGGTCTCGTGGTCGTTTTGCTCGATTGTATTGGTTGTGGGTCTTTCTTGTCAACTCTTAGCATGGGGGGTGGGCCTTCGGGTCCACATGGTCAGGTGGAATGTTCTTTGTACCCCATTGGGTTCCCTGTCAGCGTTCATGCAACGTGGTGTTGTTCTGATGCAGAGTGTTCTAGAGTTCACAATTATTCAGTTGTATATTATTCATTCCTATTATACTCATGTACATTTGATGTACTACTCCCATGTTGTGTTGGGAAACATTGATGTATACTTATGATAGTGAATGATGTAATGTAATGAAACAAATGTAATGTATTATTTTACCTTTGTATACCTTATGTGATTACTAATTTGTGGTAGCCGTTATTTGATGTGTTGTATCTATGGAAATCTACTCCATCGAATTCACATGATGCTATTATGTTTATGGTTTTGTGAATAAGTTAATCTTGTTAATGTAGCATTTATATATGTGGACTTGTTAATGTAGCATTTATATATGTGGATGTTTTCTTATCGATGGATTATAATGGATGTATGATTATTGTAAATGTATGCCATATCATGGGTTTTAATGTAAACTTGGAATTCGTTCGTTATCATTATGTTATGGGTTTAGGTTTCATAATGTCATCATGTGTACCCAGATGATGTAGGTTGATAGTGTATTTGTTTAATTGCATTTCATGTATTGTAACTTAATGTACATCTCATGTATGTTTATTTAAAAAAAAAAATCGTGTTGTAATTGTTATCTTAGTTGTCCTTTGGGGTTTGCATGATGGGGCATTACACAATCTTTCCATGGAGACGGTGATTTGGGTTATCCTTCCATTCCAAGAGGCCCCTATCTGTCCTCTCTTGAAGATAAGAGTTGAAACATAACCCAAAAGGGTTTCCCTCACTTGCGTTGACGGATATTCCAAGTTGTGGGCCCAGGGGTCATGCCACTAGCCATTAACCATATGATAGGCAACAGTTTTATGTGTTTGATTTATCTTCGATTTGTGCTAGAACCATGGAAATTGAGGTGAATATCCTCTAAACATACACATTATGATTACATATTTTGACATTTAGACTAGCCAAGTCACTATTTTCAGATTGTATGTTGTGTTTTCCAACAATTTTCATAAAAACCAAAGCAAAAATCAGTCAAAATTAGTCAAACTAGGATAAAAACAAGTTTTTTATTGCATTTGTCATTGTTAACCACAATTTCTTCTTAGAATGGGGTAATCCCACAATATTGGTTTACAATTTTTGGCCAAACTGGACATTGAACTGATTTTTTTTAACTAAATCTTCACTTTCAGGCACCTATAGTGGCTAAACCATTAGGAATTTGAAGATAATGCAAACTAGTGATTTGTGACATTTTTTCTGTAGGTTCTAAATATATTTTTTTCAAAGTTTTTGGAATCAGATTGCACTTCTTTTTCCATCTCCTTCGAAAAAAAAAATTAACTGTAAACACCATTTTTAAAGAGTGACTTTACTAGCTAACACATAAATTTTTTTGTATGAAGGATAATTTTTTTTTTTTTTTAAATTTAGATTTGTTACTATGATATCTAGTGCATGGAATTGGTTTCATAGCATTTAATTGAATATTTTTTTCTTAATTAAGTTTCAAAGTCAAACCCGTTACAATTCACACATGATTTAGTGGCTAAAACATAACTTTTTTTGTATGTATCAAAATTCAATTTTATTTTTTTTGTTGGATCAAGGACATCAATATATAGTGCATTCATATTTTTCAAATTTTTTTGATAATCTGCTATTTTTCCACATGTGCAAAACATAGAGCTTGATTTTTGGTGAAAAACCTACATTCACAAGAAATAAAAATTAAATATAATAATCAAATTAAATATATTTAAAATTATACTTTTTGGGAAGCTGATAATAAGGACTATATACTTACAAAAATAAATTTTAAATGAATTCATTTGATCCCCCAAAAGGTAAATCAAAACTGGTTTTTTATCAGCATTTTGATAGGTGTAAAGGAGACTCCGTTATAGGTATGGTTTAAAACTAGTGGGATTCTATCCAAGGGGGTTTGATCTAAGGTGGTTTGATCAAACCATCTTCAATTGGAATCCTTTAAATGGATCTTTTCAAGGCTTAAATCATTATATTTTCTAAAAATATGTGATTTCAGCAAAAATCAGAATGTCCTAAAAAGTGTAAACCACTATTGTGGGATCACCCAATGTCGCATCTGCTAAAAACTAGAACTTTGTAATTGCTTCTCAAAACACTGTATTTGACACTCAAAACACCACAATTGTTAGTTGCTAAATTTTTTAGGGTATTCTAGAACAGTTTAATTTTTTATCAATTCCTAACAATATTCTTGTTACCAAACCACAGACTTGCAACTCTCAGATTAGTCATTCCATTTCATCCATTGCCTCACCTTTGCATTAGTTGCATACAACATAGGTCAAAATTTAGGTTGCATACACCTTGATAGATCTTAGAGTAGGAAGTTTATCAGACTTTAGATCATACCATAGTTACAAATTCAGATTATCTTGACCTTGTCTTTCAAAATCAATTAAGTCCTTTTTCCTTTAGGTTGGTTCTTTCAACTCACAAATCCATTTTGAAGACCACCTTGTCACTTGTCATCATTTCAATCCTTGTCCCTCTTAAGGTCATTGATAATCGGATTTGTCACTTTGACTATCTTAGTTTGGTTGACAACCTTTTCTTAAATTTATCAAAAGTGCTTAGTCATCATAATTAGGTCATATTATATCCTTCACCACAACATCATATTGTCATTTGCATACCTTAGTCGTAGACCTACCATATATTTTTATCATTGTGACATTATTGTATCTACATTTTTACTATTATCACTTTGAATCTTTATCTTGGTACATTATCATTTGGCATCCCTTATATCTTGAAAAATCCAAAAACATACATAGTATAGTTGCATACCTTAGTCATGGTCTCACCTTTGCATTGGCATTCCTTATGCTTCATATCCCACCCTCATCACACTTGCAAGTCTTTTATGGTCCAAACAAGATCACAAAGGAGGATAAAATAAATGAATTTCTTCCATGAAAATGATGATGACCTTTACAACTACACTAGCAACATAAACTTTGGCTCCTCTTCCAACGAAGCACCTAGGCCACATAATCCTTTTGAAAAATACAAGACTAAGGAAATAACTAAGGATGAAATAGAGGCAGCCTCCCAAAACCTCGATGTAGTATGATTTGTGGGTGAGATAGTGGCACTAGACCCTCAAAGATTCTTAGCAAAACTTTTACAAGGTGGAGCTAAACTACCTCATGGCTTTGATGTCAATACACTTCAAGCAAAACCATCACCAAAAAAAAAATATAAGGACATGATACATCTACTTCTAAAGGTCTCATCCCACAAATAAATGTTTCTATGTCATTAGGAGGGTCAACAAAAGAGTCTATAATAATTCACAGTGGTGCAGGTGCACCCTAGCAAGGATATGCCTCCATGAGGCAACTTCAAGTTTTTGGTTTAAATATGATGTCATAATGTTGTAATAATGTCTATTATACCATTTTGATTATTTTTCATGTCATATTTAATCATTTTGAGGTCATTGGATGCATAATGTAAAAATTGCAAAAATTGCTAAAATTGTTGTCAAAGCAATATTGCAAAAATGAAAAAAAATGACAAATAGAGGAAGATCAAAGGTTAGGTAGTTGAAGAGTTAGTTTAGGATTTTTTTTTGGTTATTTAAATCCTTTTGAAGCATCCAAAACTTCGAGGATGGTAGGAGGATGATGTAGGAGTGTGAAAATTAATGAAATACTCTATTTTTTAGTTATTTACCAGCATTTTTATCAATTTCAAGCCACTGTACGGCCATATTTTGTGCATAAAACCTTTCCTCCTCCATTTTATATTATAGCCTTGTGAATCTACTTTTTTTTTCCATTTTTTTTCATGAAAATCCAATTAGTTTTGAGAAAGATATTTGCAAATTACTTCAGGCGGGTCAAAACCCTAATCTAGGGTAATAGTGGGCATTAAAAATTGTGTTTCTCAAGATTTCACCATTAAAATCCCTTGAAAATTAGTGTACAAAGGGTTATGAATGTATTCTATCATATTTTCAAGGTTACAGAGTTTGTGATTGAGGTTTAGAGTAAATTCAACAAAGCCCTAGGTCTGTAAACTTTGGAAAAAGACTAGTAAACCAAAATACATTGAAGCTTTTAAGAGTTTTGTTTGTGAATTTGGTATTCTTCTTTGGTAATGGTGTTTGAAAAGGTTGTAAAGGTGAATTGTAATCCATTTACAGATAGGGTTTAATAAACTTAAAAGTTTTATGTCCATTTGATCACTGACTAGTGTATGATAGACTTGTGACAGTCACATTTTGGAGTCCAAAGTGAAGGTTTAGGATAGGTGTTTGGTAAAATGACATGAACAAGGTATGGGGAATAGTTTAGAGAGTTTGTGTAGGTGAATTTGAACATGTTTGTGGCATCCACAAGGGAGAATGGGCTTGGAGTTTAGATTTTTTTTGTGTATGTGGCCTAAAAGGGCCTAGTTTGCTGATTAAGATAGTGTACATTGAAAGTTCTTATGTTTGAGATGTTTAAGTTGGGAATTGGGTTTATGAAAGTCATTTTGATGTTGTTTAATGTGATTTTAGGAATCAACAAGTGATTTATTTCCTTGATTTTAGTTTGGGTGTTTTGAATCAAGAGATTTGTGAAGGAAGGATGAGTCCTAGTTGCAAGGACAAGCAATAATTGGTTGAGTTTTATCAATTTGAGGTTGTTTGAGAGTTATGAGACCCCTACATTGCATCAGTTTGGTATCAGAGCTTAGAAGGTCTGGGCATAGAAAGAGTTTGTTGTTTGTTTTTTTGGTTGTGTGTTGTGCATGTTGAAGAGATAACCTGATGGCCAAAAGACTAGGTAGAAGAAAAGTGGAAATACCTAGGTGAGGCAGAGAGTTGAGAAGCAAGGAGAAGCTTGCTTGAGTAGAGAATAAGATGGATTTTATAAGAAGGAATTTGCAGGCAGAGGAAAGAAGAAAAGAGAGAAAGAGGCAAGAGAAGTTTGATAGAGAGATAGCAACACTGAAGCAAGACATAAGAAGATTGGATTTAGAGTTCCAGGAGTCCCAGTTGAGGATGGAGCAGTTGCTTAGACAAGCACAAAGTTGGCATTTGACAGTGAAAAGAAAGATGGTATGGCACATTAAGAAGATATTCAAAAGGAGAAGGAAAATGAAGATAAAAGAGGAAGAAATATTTTAAGATGCAGAAGAAGAATTCATAGAAGATATTGCAGCCATTTCCAAGCATGAAGATGAAGGTGAAACAGAGATAAAGGACCTGATCTCAAAGGGAGAAGATATTGGGTTGGTGTCAAGATTAGATGAAGAGAAGATCAAGGATGAATTGCTCTTGGAGATTTACAAAGAGTTGAAGAAAGATGGAGGTATTGTGATGGAAATAATGTATCATCTCTTTGTTGTGCTAATACTTTGGATAGGGAACAATTTGAAGATCAAGATGCAGCAGATTGAAGAGGGACAAAAGGATATTGAAACATATTAGGGCATGAAGAAGCAGATTCAAGGTGGCAAGAAAAAGTGGAAACAAGTTGGCATAGACCAACTCAAGCCAAAGGTGAAAATGAAAGTTGTTGCAAGGCATAGAATACTACGAGGAGTATTTAATGAACCAAGAGGACTTGGAAGTTTTTATTTGGTTGGGAGAATGGTGCAGGTGCACCCTAGCAAGGATATGCCTCCATGAGGAAACTTCAAGTTTTTGGTTTAAATATGATGTCATAATGTTGTAATAAGGTCTATTATACCATTTTTAGTATGTTTTAGGTCATATTTAATAATTTTGAGGTCATTGGATGCATAATGTAAAATTGCAAAAATTGCTAAAATTGTTGTCAAAGCAATATTGCAAAAATGCAAAAAAATGACAATAGAGGAAGATCAAAGGTTAGGTAGCTGAATAGTTATTTTAGGCGTTGGTTTTGGTTATTTAAATCCTTTTTAAGCATCACAAACTTTGAGCTAGTAAGGAGGATGATGTAGGAGTGTGAAAATTAATGAAATACTCTATTTTCTAGTTATTTACTAGCATTTTTATCAATTTCAGGCCACTGTATGGCCATATTCTATACATAAGTCCTTTCCTCCTACATTTTATGTTATAGCCCTATTAATATACATTTTTTTCCATTTGGTTTCATGAAAATACAATTAGTTTTGAGAAAGATATTTGCAAATTACTTTAGGTGGGTCAAAACCTTGATCTAGGGTAATAGTGGGCATTAAAAATTGTGTTTCTCAAGATTTCACCATTAAAATATCTTGAAAATTGGTTTTAAAAGGGATATGAATGTATTCTATCATATTTTCAAGGTTACAGAGTCTGTGATTGAGGTTTAGGGCAGATTCAACAAAGCCCTATGTCTATAAACTATGGAAAAAGATTGGTAAACCAAAATACAGTGAAGTTTTTAAGCGTTTTGTTTGTGAATTTTGTATTTTTCTTTGGTAATGGTGTTTGAAAAGGTTGTAAAGGTGAATTTTAATCCCTTTCCAGATAGGGTTTGATAAAATTAAAATTTTTATGTCCATTTGATCAGTGACCAGTGTATGGCAGACTTGTGACAGTCACATTTTGGAGTCCAAAGTGAAGTTTAGGATAGGTGTTTGGTAAAATGACACAAAAAAGGTCTGGGGAATGGTTTAGAGAGTTTGTGCAGGCGAATTTGAACATGTTTGTGGCATCCACAAGGGAGAATGGGCTTGGAGTTTAGATTTGTTTTGTGTATGTAGCCTAAAAGGGCCTAGTTTGTTGATTAGGATAGTCTACATTGAAAGTTCTTATGTTTGAGATGTTTAAGTTGGGAATTGGGTTTATGAAATTAATTTTGATGTTTTTTAATGTGATTTGAGGAATCAAAAAGTGATTTATTTCCTTGATCTTAGTTTGAGTGTTTTGAATCAACATATTTGTGAAGGAAGGATGAGTCCTAGTTGCAAGGACAAGCAAGAATTGGTTGAGTTTTATCAAGTTGAGGTTGTTTGAGAGTTTTGAGACCCCTGCATTGCATCACACACGACCGTATTTTTAACACAAGCTATGACACAACCAATGACACAAGCCATGTCACAACCTTTTGGCCATACATTCAATCCATTTGGAACATCTCATATCATGAATGCATCATCATACAATCCTTTTTGTAAGAATAAGAGGACAAATATTCATATTCATGGATCTAAGACACAATAAGCACTTTAAAAACCAACACGTCACAAGGTCCTAATAAAAACATTCCCCAACAAAATACACAAGGGCCTTTCAACCAATATGGTAACTAAAATACACAAGGTCAAAATACTTCAAACCCCTTTCAAACACAATCTAATATGAACACTCCACACATACCTCAAATTCCAACTTTCACCTCACATGTCCAAACTCAAATCCCACATATTTAAACTCAAATTCCACATGTCCAAAATCAAATCCTCACAAACACTCATAACATTCCAAATCAAAACATACCATATACACCTAGAATCAACACCAACTCATCCACCCATAACATTGGATTGCAAAACACAAACATGGGCCCCTATCACAATGCAGCTGCAAATGCAATAGACACGCCACTCACTCAAGTTGATGTCTTAGACAATCAAATGATTTCCTTGCAAAAATAAATAGAAAACATGACATTATTGGCCAAAAATATTTACTCAAAACAAGAGTTATGTCCATACCAATTTGATAGAAGTTTATACATGTCTCCCTTTCCTCCTCATTATGTCATGCCAACTTTACCCAAATATAGAGGAAATGGGACTCCAATCAAACATGTAAGATAATTCCACGCGGCTTTGATATACATCACATTCAAACATAAATATCTCATGAGACTATTCCCTAGGAGTCGTGTAGGACAAGCACTAGAATGGTTCACCCATCTACCTTCCGGCAATCAGAACATGGGACGAACTAGCCAAAAAATTCATCGCTCAATTTTCTTATAACATTGAAAATGACATCACCATAGCCACTTTAAGTCACACAAAACAAGAAGAAGGTGAGTCATTCATAATATTCTTCCAACGATGGAGGAGCTTGGCTAGTCGATGTCCTATTGGCATTCCTGAGAAACAAAAGATTGTCATGTTCGTAGAAAACTTGACCATAGACCTAAAATATCAACTGCAAGCCAATTGTTGCACAACATTTGCTGACCTAGTGGAAAAAAGCACCATACTTGAGAAGGCCCTTATCGCAAAAGGGGAAATAAAGACATACAACAAGACTCAAAATTCCCAAGGTACATCAAATGAAAAAAGTAAATATTGGGCCCACAACAAAAGCTTCATAAATGATGGAGTTGTCGATGAAAAGGAAATTCACACTAGTCTTGCAATCACACTTAAAGGACCTTATACATCAAACAACCCACCACGTGTCCCTAACCAAATCACAAACACCCTTCAAAAAACTCAAGAACAAAGACCTCAAAGGAAGTTTGCCACCAGACACAAGTACACTCCCTTAGGGGAACCAATTGAATTAGTTCTCAAACAACTCTTGTAGTCAAAATTCATACAACTTCTTGATGCAAAACCTTATGATCTAGAGCAATTTAAACCTTGTGGTGGGATGATAATGCCTTCTTCTATTATCATCATATCAAAGGACAATCAACTTCGTCATGCAGAAAACTTAAGAACATCATTCAGGACTTCATTGAAAGTGGTGTCATCGAAGTGGATAGTCAACAATAGACCTCCAATAAGGATCATACAGTTTTTACAAATCCTTTGCAAGACCATGGAAAAGGAAAAGCCTCCAATTCGAGTTCCAAGACCTACCAAATATACCAATGTTGCTTTTGACTACACTACCATAAACCATATTCGAGCTGCATACGACTATGTCAATACCATCACCATTGAAAGGCACTAGAATGTGTAGTCAACACATGATGAACCAAGGTGACCATACAAGGTGATCCCCCGAAACCACAATAAAAGTCTCAATATAATCTATTAGACCATTTGGGGAAAATACCTGCTCAAATATTCATCCTCGAGTTACTTCGTATATCCCCCAAGCATAAGGCTATTCTTGAAAAATCTTTACAAGACACTACTGTCCCCATTGACCTTGATTTCAATCATTTCTAGGAAATGGTGGGCTACTTGGCTAACCCTTACCATTTCACTTTTTCAAACCAAAATTACTCATCCCAAAAGTTCGGTCACAACGACCCTTTGCACCTCAAAGTGTTCGTTCATAAACATAAAATCAGATGATTCTTGGTAGATGGTGGAGCGAGATTAAATATTTACACCCTTAAATTGGTTAAGGCATTGGGCTTCTCTAAAGCTTATGTGGACATGACAAAAATCATTATCATCAAAGCCTATAACGATGAAGAGAATTCTTCCCCTGTATCATAACAATACCAATCAGAGGTGGGCCTACAACATTGAACACCACATTCCAAGTCTTAGACCTAGATATCCCTTATAATCTCCTCCTTGGTCGACCATGGATCCATGCCATGAAATTCGTACCATCCACCTACCATCAATGCCTAAAGTTTCCCCACAATGGCACTGAGATTACAATAACTGGATATCTTGAACCCTTTTAGTATTGTAGTAACCTAAGAGGGACAACTCAATTCCAAGTGCTTGTCAACAAGGAAGTTTCATCCTCCACCTCGTCACACTGCATTGATCCATCTTCCTTGGTCAAGTCATCTACTTCATTTACCGCACCATCAAACATCAAGGTCCAGGTTCATGACATGGGATGTGGAGAGTACCATATGGATAGGTCACCCGCAGGAGAAAATGTTAACACTGCTAAGGATGTTCAAACTTCCAAAAATGATTTTAAGATAACTTCAAAAGGTATGTAAACAGATGATTGTTCTTGGATTGAAACTTTCTAGGGTCCTAATGATACATCTGTCTTTTCCCTATCTACTTTCGCCCAATCCTTTCATGTCCATAATAATCTAATGTTTGACCATGATATCTATGATAATCCACTCTTTGATCATGACATTACTAAGGATATCCAGGATCATCTGTCTCCATCTTTCGAACCATAATCCCTCCATCTCGACCACCCTGGGTTAGGATATGCATCTCCTACTATTGCCTCTACTACGCCATCTTTCCAATTCATTAAGGATGTGCAAGCTTCCTTTGACGCTAACAGTGCTGACAAGGATAGTCCCGAAGAACCCATTGAGTGCATTACCAGTCTCTTCCAAGAACCACACACTCCTGTCACTTCATCCATCTCATTTGGATCTTCCATTTTACTCACTTCCACCCACCTCATAGACAAGGATCAACAAGTTGAAAGTAACAAGGATAAAGCTCAATAATCAAAATTGAAAATTCCTTCTTTAAAAGGAGATCTAGAATCAAAATAAATAATGCAAAGAAAGAAAGATCAAGATAAGTCCTCTAGTCAATATCAAAAGCTATTGGACAAATCAAAAATAAAAGTACAAGTCAAGAATGAAATTTAGAAAGCATTGATCTCCATTAATGCTCCTTCACCTAAAATAACTATGGGCATCTATCAAGGAAAAATGACAAATGAAGAGCTTGTTCATCCAAAGACTCCATCCCCATCACTTTCAATCATTCCATACATTCTACCGAGTTCGTCTATATCCGCACATTCGTCATATCATTCCATCTCCCTTAGTGATGCTTCTCGATGGACCTTTGATGACGACCCCTTCATGTACCTTAACTCATTGGTTGCCCAAAATCCTTCTCGAATGATGTTTGATGGACCATGTAGTGTGCACAATAGGAATCATATCCTATTTTCCTTCGTTTGCTGCACCAATCATCCTCTGCATCCCTCATTTGTACCATTCTTATCCTGTTGTTTAACACGATCATTCAAGTTCGAGATGACAGTCTACGGATCAAGAGCTTATAAGATTTCAACTATTGAAGGAGAACCATTAATAGATCCTATCAATAGCTTGCACTTGCACAAACTCTACAACTAGATTTAGAGAGCCATGCCAAAAAATTGAAAAATACAAAAAATCAAAAAAATCGTCACCTTGATGAAAACCTGGCAAACAGGCACCTTGGTGACACCAAAAAAATCAAAAAATCAAGAAAATAGTAAAGAGAAATAATTCATCCAATAGTGAAAACCACTTCGGTGGTGCTTTGGATAAGTACCATGGTGAAAACTTTGCATAGGTGCCATGTGTAGTCAATCTTCGCTTCATCATATACCGTCATTATATCTGGCTTTTCACACTTTCACTCATAATAAATTCATACTTCATCCCTTTTTCTCGTCACCCATAATAATGCTTTGTTGTCCTTTCCATAACCTGGAATGATTGACATTATGCATCTTTTTTCCTTTTGTATCTACCTATCATAACACTTATCCCATTCCATCCCTCAAAACTTGGTATTGCACCCAACTAGGGGAAAGTCCCTAACCTACGTCTTCATTGGATCCTAGACTTGTCATTGGAGGTCACAATAGCCCAAAAACACAAAAATCAAATATTCCCAAAAAGAAAAAAAAATCCAAAAATTTAAAAAATCCAAAAAAATCAAAACATGTAAAAATATAAAAACATCTAAATAACTTTCAAAAATCCCAAAAACAGAGTCAGAGTCATTCATGTTAGTCAAAGTCCAGTTGAACTACATTTCCTTTGTATGTATAACATAGGAAAGGCCATCAACTAATGAGCCCCCAAGGCACTAGGTCAGTCCTTTAGGGTTTGTCGAATAATGCCAATCACACATCAATCCATAATAAATAAAACAAATTCAAGTCATGTCAAACTATGAGGTCTCTGCACATTGTTACGTAGGCAAGGCCATCAGTCGATGAGCTCCCGAGGCCCTAGGTTGGTCTATTAGGGTTTTTCGAGTTGGTCAAAATAAATCAAACATTGACATCAAATACAAGTAGCCATTTGGAACTCAAAACAAGTCATGAATCAATGGAAAAACTATCCAACTAGTCTTCAAGTCAAATCAGTCAAACATTAAATCAATGTCAAAACAACAAATCAATTAAATATTTGTCTTATATAGGATGTGTCCTTGCAAAATAGACATTGTCATGATCAACACCTAGAATTGATGTCTTATACGACATGTTTCCTCTCCTGAAACCAAGCATTGTCAATTAATCAACCCATCAAACACCTAGTCAATTAAACATTAGCAAACAATTATTGGAAAACACTTTGAATGATTGTTGACTTTGTTGATATGATTTGTATTATCTTTTTGATTTTTATTTTAGGTCATGTTACTAGCTACCTCAAGGATGTCCCACGAAGGATTTAGAGGAGCGATGATGTCTCATGACTCATCTTTTCTTTGATTGTTGTTTGTGGATTGTCTTGACAAAAAGACTGGGGAAACTTTTCCATTAGTATGAGTTAGGACATTCCTTGTCTGTGACTGTCTGTTTTTGCAAATGGATGACTCTGCACACCTTGTTCTATGTTATATCATGGTGTTTTTTTCCATTTGTCATATTTTACCACCCAATGATGAGTCAATGCAAGGCCTTGCATACAAAAATATTGATGTTTTCTTCACTAACACCATGCTAACATCCATACCCTCCACGCTAACATTTCTTCTATCTGCATCTTGACGGCGTCCTATGACACACAAAAATGTCTTGCATACATAATCATGATAGAAGCATCACAAGCATTATAGGCATCACCATAATAGGGACCATCATCATAAATATTAAGTTCATCCATATTGCATTAGAAAATGCAAAAATATAGATAGCATACATGCATTCCACATAGACATCTGACATCATAAATCATCTCATATCAATCTGCATCCATAAATCATTAAAATTGCGTCCATATTACCACATATATCCAAACATAATCATTGCATACACATATCCATAAACCATCATACATAACACATCCATGGAATCTCATAATCATAATCCATTATCATACATTACATTGCATATGTATTGCATTTGCATCACATTGCATAACATCACATTCATAATTTATAATAAATGTCACATTACATATACATAGGCAATGAATGTCATAATCTTTTTTGCATCATCCATTAATTATGTATCATAAGGAATATATACATGAAATTCATAAATATCATCACATAATATCCATAACATCATGAAATTAAATGCATCCATCAAACACCTAGGAATCATATATAAGCATCAAACATACATCAAGTCATCCATAGTGCATTGGCATATAAATCATCACATAATCACATAGAATGCATAGATATCATAAAAGAATAATCATCCATCACATGACATCATACATATAGAACATAAGAATGGACATCATATACTCACCGCCAAAAATCATGTATCATATATATCGCTAAAAAAAGTGTCACAGTACAAAGTCTAGATGTCTCCCAAAAATGGAGCTTGTGGGCTCGATGATCAAAAATATAAGTGTCCATACAATGTCAAAATTTGCTCTAGCGAGAGCTACCCTGATCCCTTGAGGGTGATGGTTGTGGTGATGGCTTCTTTTCCTCTTGATGCAAAGACCCTAATGACTTGTGCTCAGATGGAGGTATGTCATATGGTCCTGACCATCTCAGACCTAAGACATCACCACTACTCTGTGACTATCTGTTGTGGGACCTACCATTGCTCAAGTCCTTTGTGGCACTGGACTCTCTCCTCTCTGATGGCATTGCCCTCTCATACAAATCCTGATAATACTATTCTCATCTACCTGACCTCTTGATCTCTCTAGCCATATCCACAGTCGACCCATTATAGGTGGCTATGAAGTCTATCACCCATTGATTGGCCTGTTGCTGCCCAACCACCAATGCATCCCTCTCCATCCTCAAGTCATCCCTCTTTGTCCTCAAATCCCCCACCTTTGTCTCCAGTGCCTCTATCCTGGATATCTCTACATCCAATCGAGCATGTAGTTCCACTATCCTCTAATCTGCTAAGCCATCTCCACCTCTGATGGGCACCTCCTCTAAACCCTCTCCAACATCCACACCCATCATGATCCTCTCTCGTAGGACTCACTCTGCCTTGAAGATATCCTCCTCCTCCATCTATGACTCCTCCATGGACACATCATGCTAACCAACATCTACTTATAGTGGCTCCTCCTCTTGTCGCTCCTACGCATGCTTCTCCTCCTCCTATCACTCCTCCTCCTCCTCATGCTCTCCCTCCTCCTTGATTAGTGAGGGAGGTCTCACCACCCGTTGTGTCCTCACCATCCTTTATCAATCCCAACCTCCTCTCCCTCCTCATCCATCATCACCATTGTCCCCTCTCCCTTCATCTTTGTGTTCCCCATCTCCTCTCTATCCCTAACCTCTGAACCAGCCCTACGGGACCTTTCCTCAATGCTCTATTGGCACTGGCTGATCTAGATCTGTATACAGATTGGGCCTGTGAGTGACCCACCATGCATCATACTCTATTGTGTTACCTGCATGTGCATCGCCCTCCCTCCATCCCCACTACACAAGTTGCAATGCATCTATCCCCTACTCTTCCACTACCACTGGTATCATCTATCCCCATGGTTGAACCTCACATGATGATCGCCCAAACTCTGTTATCCCCCTTGGTACATCCCGGGTCTCCCAAAACTGCCTCCGCACCCGATCTAGAAAGTACATCTCTATGATGTGTTGTGATTGGACTGTCCATCCAATAAAAAACCTCACCTTTCTGCACCACAACAGATGTTGATCCTCATTTGGCTATTGTTGGCAATCCCTATACAACCTCCATATGAAGCTCATAAGTAAATCGATGTCGTGTCTCCAATAACCAGTGTCCCCAACATGGGTTTGGGTCATGACCCCTCCATATAGATATACATACGACATCCCATCACCTAGTAGCCTACCCACTAGAGGACAAAACATGGTGATGTGCTGCCACACCCGTACCATCAATAAGGTCACAATGCAGCTCATTGACTAACCGTCGTGGTAAGCAATGTTGTGCAACTGAAAATGCAACATAGCTAGTAAACAAGGCCCCCATGCATTGACTGTCCCTCTCCTCATCATCCCCTCAAGCACCTCACCCCATCCAACTGAAAATGTGTCCTCGACAGTCTAGTATAACAATCCCAGCGATGAGTGTACACAAAATGTAGTCCCATCTCTCTCAACCAAGATCTCCCATCTGATATGATACTCCTTGATGCCTAACTTTGTGATATCATCATGCTCATAATGCTTCTCGATACCCCGATACCCCCGCACTGGATCATACCTCACCCTCTCTTTGTGGATCGACAACATCAAAATTTGATAGAAATCCTTAAGCATAACAATCACCTCCCCAGTCAAAAAATGGAATGAACATGTCTCTGAATGCCATCTCTCAACAAGTTCAGTCCCTCGTTTGCCTTGATGGTGGGCATGTATGTCACATAGTATAAACGAAGGTGCATCAGTTGATGCTTCTCAACATTAGACAACTAATCTCGCAATTGAAATATCGACGGGTGTGATTCTCGTGTGTAAATAGGGGCAAGTACAACCTATGGTCACAAACAAAAGGAATTGCATCAATGCAAAATGCTAGTTGAACCTATTGGACTTAAATTACACAAGTCATTTCATCTTAAACTAGGGAAAAAATTAACCAGGCAATTGCGTCGTTCTTCCTAGCACATGCATCACATATAAAATGCATCACATTTCTACATATGCATTGCATAAATACACTTGCATCGCATGCCTCAATAGTTGCATCACCATTTTTCACATGTGTCATTTCTTCTATCACATGCGGCTCACTTTAGTGTTTGTGTCACTCCTGACCACATATGCGATGGAGGATGCAATTGTGGCGCATTTTACAATTGCAACACACGACATTCACCTAAACCCTAGCTACACTTGTGGTGCACTGTGCAGTTACGATGAACTGCCCCCACATGCAGTGCATGCGATAACAAATGTGGTGAATGGTGTTCACCACATTTTCTCTCTCAACTTTAAAGCCCTAAATCTACGCATAAATGAAAAATTGACGAAGTGGGTTTGATATACTCACCGAGTCCTTTGAGCCCTCTGGCCGTCTGAATGTTCAAACTTTGAATCCGCGATGAATATCATGTGGAACCGACAACATTTTGGCAGAAAGTCTCTCTAAGATCTCTCTAATCTCCTAGGTTGAAAATGCACAAATGAGCCAATTTACCACCCAATTCCTATTTATACCCACTCAATTTTAGGGTTTACATTAGGGTTTTCTATTGGCTACACTCTATGAGAGGTTTAAAACCTTAATTTGGATACCCCAAAGGTCTTGAATTTTAAATTTTTTGTCACTAACGCATTCCTGGCTATCAAATTGACTTATTGGAACTTAATTTTTTTTGAAATTTTGGAAAATTTGCAAAAAAAAATTGAGGGAGCATAGGTGCATCCCATTCACACTGGGGCATATTTTTGACTGGATTTCTTTGACACAATGTGATAAACTGCATTGTATCAAAGAGGGGGAAAATGTAGACACTAAAAATTGTCTTAGGCCTGCAAACACTATTTAATTCCCCTTTTGTCCTTAATAATTAAATAATTTTAATTATTTGATTATTGTCTAATGTCATATTTCCTCTATTAATTAAATAACTTTAATTATTTAATCAATTCATTGCTTTCTTTTATTTCTTCATCTTGATTAATTAAATAAATCTTATTTATTTAATTATTGTCACTTTCTACTATAATTAAATAATTATTTCAATTATTTAATTATCCATTAGCCTTTTCCTCCATAAACTAAATAATTTTTTTATTTATTCAATTTGTCATTTTCTTCCCACTTTTGAATTAAATTATTATTTAATCAAAAATTTAATTGTCACATGTCTTCTATAATTAAATAATGTTCTTATTATTTAATTATTCACTTTCCCTCTCAAATAAATAATTTTATAATTATTTAGATTCCTCCAACAACTTCTTTTTTCATGCCAATCTTATCTCCTCTTGTCTCATTCAATTTCCACCCTTGATTGAATTATTTTATAATTCAATCTTAGCCATTCATTCATATCTTTTCCCTAACCCTATTTCATACTACAACTTTCATTTTTGGCCATTGATTGTCATATCTTATTGGTTTTTAATCCCAACCCTTCATTCCAATTTGACTTTCTATAAAAGACACCTATCATTGTCATTTTGACATGTGGTGCTATCTTATGCTATCAAGTACACTTAAGGAGACAACTATAATCTTCAATATTTTTCTATCATTATCATTAGGTTTTTGCAAACTCAAATTTGAGGGCAATCAATCACATCAAGAAAAATTGAGAAAGACAATGGAGGTGAATCAACCATGGCATAGGTAATATTGCTTTATGTTTATGTTTATATGTTAGATTGTGCTTCATTGTTGATTTAGGGCTTTATGGTTTTAGTTTTGATGTTCTATTACCTTAACCTAAATGTTACCCTAGAATACAAACATAACTAAATCCTTATCAAAGAAAGAGTTTATAAGAATCTAAAATTTGTAATGCATTACAACTTTAATAACATTCATTAAGAATAATACCCAAAATGATTTAATAATTAAACAAGCATTGTTGAAGAATTTATAATAAATTTCTCATCTAAAAATTATATAAGTATCATTGATAGTAAAAAAAGTAATCTATCTTTAACCATTTATTGAATGAAAAGATAACTAAATAATACCTAATCAAAGAAAGGATTAATATGCAACATAAAAAAGTGAGTAACTAAGAGTAAATATATGCATTATTCTTCTTTTTTTTGATGATTTCTTTCTTCCTATCCTTCAACCATTTTAATGTCGTTGTGAGGGTTTCAATGTCCAATAGCCAAGGCTTGGGAGGAGGCTTCTTTTTGAGAGTTATTTTGGTTAAGTCAACAAATTTTATTCTTGTAGCTCTCTTCTATATCTTGCTAAAATGTCTCCTAACATATCTAAAAGTGCAAGAAAAAGGTTTTACATTATTTTGGGGAAGTTTCAAGATTAACTAAGCTTGTTCACCTAAGTTTTGAGATGATTTATCATGATCCCTTTGAGTTTATTTTTTTTCTATTTTAGTGTTACTAAAATAAAATTCATCATTATTAATAATCTGAATTAATTACTAGTTTGATAGGCAACCCCTTTGGATTTTCTATTGTTTGAATACTTAAAAAAAAGTAACAAATATAGATTACCCCCTTCTATCTAATTAATAAAAACTTGATCATCTTATTGAGAATGAATAAATTATCTAAGATAATAACTCTCTAATATTTTATAAAAGATAATACTAATCATGATTAATAACAACCAATCAAATTGATGGTCCACAACTATCATTTTCTAACTCATAAAATGATACTCTGCATTTGGCACAAATATTATAGAGATAATAACTTATCAAAAATCACGATTATAACCATATAGTACTTCTTAATGGAAACACCAATTATACACATTTTTACTAGTTATTAACATGGCATAACATCTATGTAATAATTAATTTTAAATAGACAAGAGTAAATTTTTTATTATTATACAATTTGTCATGGTAGTTAATATCACTAAAATAGTAATTAGAATTACAATTATTAAGTCAAAAAATGAACTATTGTTTATGTTCAAAACAAAGAAGTATGATTTCTTTTTGTTGAATATTGAATGCCAAATCTATGTTTAAGAGTCTACTTAGTTTAAGTATAAAATATTCAATAGGTTTATTGTTCTCTTCACAATACATGTAATAAATGTTCCCAAATATTCTAAATGTAAAGTGATTTATCAAAAATGAATAATAATAAAGTATGTCTCTAAATGAATCCAACCACTCTAGAACTACACTAAACATGGAATGAACAATGATACTATAACTAATGATGCTTAAATATTTTTATATTTTATGTATGATTTGAATGTTGACATAAGTTAATTCTAAATGCCTTAACTAGACTGAAACAAATGTATTTGTTTTTATATATATATTTTTTAAAATTACTAGAAAATGAATATATATATATAGTGGATTTAAATCTTAACCAAGATAAACATGACTGTAATAAGGAATTTAAAATAATGTAATTAGTTAAATCAAGTTACATTCCCAATGAAATTTTTGCAAAGTTAAACTAGGAAGCCATTAAAATTTGAAATAAAGTTCAAATTGCACAAAGAATCCTAATTAAACTCAGCAAACCTCATCCCATTGGGGGATTGGTGTTGCATCAGATGTGGAATTTAGCCCTTTCCCAATTCCATTTTGTTGAAATAAGCTTGGATGATGTTGAAGCAAATGCTCTCAAATGGATGTGATAAAATCCAATTTCCCTCAAAAATAGTGATATCAACTAGAGTATGCAAATATGTGTGAGTTTCAACAACATGACTTTGCTATCAAAAGATGGATCTATTTATCTCCAAATAGTGACCTATTTATAGGAAAACAAATAAAAAATCAAGGGCTTAGATTTATTTGATCTATCAATGGTCAAGATGAAAAAGGAGGGTGAAACATGGATCAAAGATTCTCATCAATGGATGAAAATAAAAGATCACATGGATCAAAGAAATATCAAGGGTTAAGAATGATTCAAAAAAACACACTTTGTAACAACTGTTATCTACTGAAATTGCACCCTTATCAAGTTGCAGAACTTGATACTTCAGATAAACATGGGAACTTTTCCAGGTTGTGGGTCACCTAAAAATGGAAAAGAACTTCCGGAGAAGGTCGGCTTCCTTTGTGTTATCACCTAACTACTGATCTTTGTAAGAAAAAGGGAGAAGGAGTTCATAAAAGTGAATACTAAACCCTATGGTGATACACCATAATATTACTTAGACTTGGAAAACTCAGGTTTCATACACTTGTACACAATGACTGGAAAACAACTTGCACAACCTGTTTCTATGTGCTTTGCATAAGTGTTTTATAAAAAGGCCTTATTGCTTGAGCTTCTAGGAGGAAAAGACTTCACAGCTAAAAGCAACTTGCAATTTTGACACAGATTATAACCTGCAAACATCACACTTCTCTGCAAAAAGGTACTAAAGCCATGAGACAAAATTAAGGGAAATGAATACTATCTCACAATAACTTAATCAATCATGTGAAAATACACAATATTGCAGTAACAAGAAGACAAAAATACTCCATTCAGTGATTCCCAAGGTCTGTACTATATTCCATGTCTAAGTAAGTTACAAAACTTTGCAAAATTCTGCCAAAGGATCCAAAAGTCACTAAGTGCAGAAAAATGCCAATCAAGAGCTCCTTACAAAGAGGAAAAAATGCCATATATACAACCAAAACTAAAAGTGTCAGCCTCTGCCCTAAGGTTTACAAAAATGAGTCAGTTCCTGAACACGTCGGCCCTCAGATCTTTTGGAATAAAGTTAATGCTGCATTCAATGTGCATCCCTCGTGTCCATGTCGGTGAAGGATCGCTCCAAGGATGGCCTTTTAGATCTTTTGCAACCATTGCATTAACTTCTGGCCTCCATGTCCACCCTCGAACTTCCATTAGAGCTGCCTTGAATGTCCTGAAGTATGGTCATAAATGTCGATCTACCTTTGCCAGTAGACATCACAGCTATCATTGTGACTCGTGGCCTCTTCCCCTTCAACTTTCTTCTTGCTCTAGATCTTCCTGCAAGTCGACCTCCTTGAGGAACAACATTAGATTTACCTACTTAGATCTTTACAGATGAACACCACCGTCCACTGCACCGATTCATCATCTCATTCACAGAGCAGATCCATACCACTCACATTCTGTTGATCTTCTTCATAGGACGGTCGCCATAGTCAAACTACCAATGGTTCGCCTTTAGCCTCCTCTGATTGGTTGAATAGACACCACATAGGATTTTTAGGTGGTCAAAATTTCTTCAAAAAAAATTGCATGTCGGTGAGACACTAGTTGTGTCTCCCCGATGCGATTATACTCCACAGCAGCAATCGACATAGCTTAGAATTGTTGGAAAGACTTCACATCGAGCTGCAAAAGTTATATCGATATCCAACACTATCACCCAGACCATCGCTATTGGTAAGACATCATAGCGATCTCTCAAGTCCTAACGATGTCAAAACACCTAGACACGAGACTATAACATTCCTCGGCAAGAGTTTCAGTGGTCCTCCATGTCGCACCGAAGAGTTAAAAACCATTCGCTGAGACCTCACCTCGTCGGCAAGATATTATACCGAATTCACAAACCTTCGGTGAGACCACCATGAGTCGGAAAGACATCATAGCGAACTCAAAACACTACACCAAAGGCACAATCCTTCGGCGAGACTTCATCAATTCGGCAAGACATCATGCCGAACTCAGAATCTTTCGGCAAGACCACCCCCTTTCGGTGAGATGTTACATCGACGCTAACTCCTTTCCTCGAGACCATTCTGTTTTGGCGAGACTACCCCCAGTTGGGGAGATATATAAAAACTCATGGCGACCGAAATATCTGGGTGCCCGAGGTATTTCAAATGAATATATCACAACAGCCAGTCGGCAAGACATTTAGCTGGTCTCAGCGACTTCTTCTTTGAGGAGTTTTATGTCAGATCCGACTGAGGCATACTTTCCAACAAACTTCCTTGTGAAATAACATCAGATGTATGATTTAACCCTCAAAACAATGCCTCCATTAGTTCTCAAATGCATCAGATGAAGACCTTCCCAATGAAAAATGAATACCTGCACGCTGGGCTCAACCCTTATGGGAGCCACATTTAATCCATGTGCCGAATTTAAAATGTAATTTTCCCTGATTGAGCCCACGGGTGAAAATCGGGTAACATTTCTAGCGACCTCAGCTGGATTTTTGCCTGCTAAACATGCAAACCAGTAGCCTAGGCCTATCCATTAGGCATGGAGTCATGAAGGGGAAAAATCAGAAATAGACCTAGAGTAGTTTTGTACATGGTTGTAACTCATTTGTAACTCATTAGAATAGGTCAAAAACTTATTGAAAACATGAAAGATGTAGAAAGGAAACTATCTAACAGTGCTGGAACAACACTTGGGGAATTGAAAAATTGCAACTAAACCTACCCTACACTAACGATAAGAGTGTGGTGTATAAAATATTGCATTAATTAAATAAAAATCCAACACATGTTAATAAGACATTAAATCTAAAAGCTGTAAAGAAACAGAATAACGCAAACCATAATCGCAAAACCGTCTTATCCTCCTCTAACTTCACCGTTTTGTTGCTTCGAATGGCTCTCAGATCAGCAGATAGAGCTCAACAAAATGACAGCATGAAGAACGAGATAAAAATAAGAATGCATAATATGCAAAATGCAAAAGGCTATGCTAAAACGAAAGATATTGCTGTGATATTAAAACTACTATTGTATGCAAATGCTGGTGAAAATATGGCTATGTAAATGAGTATACGAAGTGTGCGAACATGAACGATTATGCATATTGTATGTGGATGATTAACCAAGGCTTGGATTTGCACGGGCTTTTATAGAGTTTTCGAACGAGTTTGATTGGCTGAATCGATCGACGGTCCGGATCAAGCTTGTTTCGAACGGACGGCGGGAGATTTTTGAAAGTAGAAGAGGAGAATGGAAGGTTTCCCATTTCTTCGAATTTCGTCATTGAGTTTCGAAGGGAAACTTCCATTTCGAAGGATGAGATGCAAATTTGGAAGGGCGAGTTAGCATGAGTTAGAAAATTTGGGAAGTGGAGATGAAAATGGAAACCCACATAATTAAATAAATTATTTAATTATGTTTTTAAAATAAAAATAGGGTGAGGTGGAAAATATTAAATTAAAATATTTAATATTTAATTGGGGACGAAGAATATTCCATTATTCAAATATTCAAAATATTTGAACTTTAGGATAAAATGATAATTAAATGTAAATAAATTATAAAAATTTATTTAATTTAATCAAGCGAAAGGTAAAAGATGAGATGAAGAAGATATTCTATTATTTAAATATTTAAAATATTTAAACTCTAGAATAAGATGATAATTAAATATAAATAAATTATAAAAATTTATTTAATTTAATTAAGCGAAAAGATGGAAATGTTAGTAATTAATTTAATTAAAGGTAGAAGAATTTAGAATATGAACGATATAAATAAATAATTAAATTTATTTATATGTAGATGACATTAGATGAATTAATTAAATAAATCATATTTAATTAATTAACAAGCTTAATCATGACCATTTTTAGACATATACATTTTGCCCCTCTTTGAAGTGATGTGTAAGACACATTGCTTCAAAGAAAATAAGATTTTGCCCCTGATGTACTTTCGATGTTTCTGCTGATGATGCCCCCTCGGGAGGTAAATCACGGATGAGAGAGAAAGTGGTTTAGCTCGCGACAGAAAAATAAATGTCCATTTTGAAAATAAAGTCACATTTTACCCTTGGTTGACCTTTAAAAGGTAAAAGGTTGAAAAAGACAAGTCATTTGCACTTTTGACTGTGGTGAAACTGTAGCTATGAAAGCGACATTGCGACATGGAGATTCCTTATCATCGCCACCGATTCGAGAGATCGCGCCAATATCAGAGGCCAGCAGCATACGGACCACCAGTGAGTCGATCTAACCCCCTGTGCTTTCGAATTTTTTCTGTTTGAATTGAAATTTCCATGATTTTTCGTGGATTTAGTTTTAAAGTTTACGTTTGCGCGCATACAGTAAAATTTAGGCGCTTTAAAAAAAATAGGCGCTCATACGGTAGAAACAAACGCGCATAGGGTATAGTTTTAAATTTCATAAGAAAAACCAGTGTAACGCATCCCGTAGAAACTAGCGCGCATATAGGAGAGATTCAAAAAATTTAGGGATAGAGCGCATATAGGGAGAACAGACGCGCATATGGGAAAGCGCGCATCCAGCAAAAACAGTGGCGCATTTGATGAATGAAGTGGCGCATATGGGAAAACGCGCATAGGGCACCTGTTTAAGCGCATAGAGTGAAAACTACAGCGCATATGGGATTGAGCGCATTCCGTAAAAAGAATGGCGCATCCAGTAAATAGTCAAAATGAATGTTCCGATGAAAATGATGATTTTGTATTGCTTCCTTAGTCAATAGATAGGTAAATTGTCATGTCATCATGTTGATATGGATAGAAATAATAGGAAAATCGAATGATTGATTGATAACCTTGCTTCCTAGGATAGAAAACAAAGAGTAAATGAAACTGATATGACGTCTGATAAATTTGCTTCCTGCGATAGAAAACAAATAGTAATTGATAGTAGGATAGATGTGATATGATATCCAGCTTGATAGAGTTGATTTGATTTGATTAATAGGACTGATTATGTGATATGGGTCGCTGATTTGATGCATTGATATGAGTCATTGATATGAGTCTAATATAGTTCACTGATATAGGTCTGATATAGTTCACTGATATAGGTCTGATTTTATTTTGTTTGAATATGTGATATGATTCTGATGGATGATCCTTGTGATGAAAAATAGGAGGTTTTCAAAAACATCTAGATTAGAGAGCGACATTCAGCAGGATGGGGTAGGATCCCTAAGTTGACCCCTGCTGATAGAGCAGTGATTGATGCGTGTGGTTTGAGACCCTTGTTGGCGATGCCGCCGATTAGGGTCAACAGAGGATTGCTGACAGCACTAGCAGAGAGATGGCATTCGGAGCACAACACCTTTCACATGCCGACCGGTGAGGTGACAGTGACTCCTGAGGATGTATACAGAATCCTAGGTATTCTGGTTGTTGGAGCCCTTGTGTATTACGATCACAAGGAGATTGGAGGTACGGATGCTCTGAGGAGAGTGTATGGAGACGCATAGATAGCCGGGTATTGGGTACCGTGGGCAGACTTTCACGGATATCCAGCCTTACCAGCAGTTTTGGGTGCTTTCATCGGAGGTCTCCTTTGTCCGGATCACCGGGCAAAGGGATTGTCAGTAGGCTGGGGCAGGATTCTAGAGCAGATGATACTACAGCCGAGGAGGTATGCATGGGGGAGCTGCATGTTAGCTCATCTCTATCACGATTTACACCAGGTGGTTTATAGAGGATCTTCCAGTTTGTCATGCGGGGTTACAGTGCTACAAATCTGGGCCTGGGAGCATTTTGCTATGACGAGGTCGGCATGCCCCAGAGTGAGGGCACGAGGCAGGCCATATATCTACATGTATTTTGAGTTCCTTACCCAGCCCAAGCTGGACAAGGTAGATTATTGGAGACGACTTCTGGACGATATAGATATAGTCATATGGCGACCATATTTGGATTGCGAGCCATGGGCTACTGATGATATAGAGATGCCCTATGTCTGTATTCCGCGGTTTCTGATAGGGAGGACTCCCTTCATTTTAGAGAGATTTCTGGCATTGCGGGTGCAGAGGCAGTTTGGATTTACGCAGGGGATGCCGCAGGGGATTGCACATTACACGCGGAGCAGGGATGAGGCCGGATGGGGGCCATGTATCGTGTATCAGGCCGCCTATACAGAGTTCATGGCCTTAGCACCTGAGGCATGGGTTGACAGACGAGACATCGTGGATGCTGGGATGTCCGATGAGTATGCTGCCTATTTTCACACACATCCGTTTCCACGATTTACCAGTCCTGATGAGCCAACACCTATTTTGGTAGTACCACAGCCCGTAGCAGGTGGACAGGAGGATGTGGCCGGCGGTGAGCAGGGAGCAGTTGGAGGAGAGGAGGTGGAGAGCGGAGAGGAGGAGGGCTTAGATGATGATGATGATGGGGATGATGGCGGGATGGGAGGACATGCACTGGGTAGGTCGGGGCTGGATATCCTGAGGGGTGTGCAGATTATGCGGCGACCAAGGACAGGGATAGGGAGGCAGACAGTGATTCGGATGGCCTCCTCCTCGCAGCAGGGATAGATAGCCACTCTTCAGGCTCAGGTGCAGACATTGCAGGGGCAACAGGGTCAGATGCAGAGTCAGTTATCGCAGGCACAGGCTTTTATTGTGCAGCTACAGGCACAGCTCGCCCAGGCACAGGCACAAGCACAAAGACAGGCACAGGCACCTGCCCCAGACCCACAGTTAGCTCAGGTGATCACAGAGAGAGATGCATTCAGGCGACGGGCAGTAGAGGCTAAGGGCGTAGCTCAGAGACTGATGGGCACTGTAGAGAGTGCGTCACTGCGAGAGGCCATTGGAGAGGGTATGGAGATGGCCAGGGAGGCTGAGTACTACAGGGTGAGATATGAGGAGCTATGTCCTCCAGAGCGTAGAGAGCCATATCCATGATCCCACAACAAGACCTGGAGTAGATCACAGACACATACTCAGAGCAGAGGAGTGACAGGGCCACGACAGGATCCAGATGCAGGCACCAGTGGCAGACCACCTCCCTCCGGACCGGCATCATCAGGAGCATCTACCAGTTAGATTTTATGATATTATTTTCGGAGCATGTATATGCCATTTCCGATCATATTTGATGTATTGAACATTGTAGTTTCATTAGACATTTGGATATTTGTATCATTTTTGATGAGTGATGATATGCGGCGGCGATGATTATTTTGATGATGATGTGATGTGCATTTATGATGTGATGATATGATATGCATTGATGTCTATATGTCTATGTGTTTATGGAGATTTGATGACTAATATGATATGCAGGATGATGTGATTATGATATTTTATTATGATTTTGATTTGATGATGTGTACTAATGATGCCATGCAGATGAATTACCTATGATGTGCATTTATTATTTTTGGATTTTTCAATGCAAATGTTGTGTTCTTGATAGGTATTATGATATGCTATAAAAATGATGTGAATGCTATGATGAAATTGAGATGAATAAATAGTGGTGCATTATAAAATGGTGTGTGATGAAATAAAATGTTATGATATGAAATGATAAATGAAATTATAAGGAAAAGAAATGATATGAAATGCTAAAATGGAAGTGGTAAATGATATGATATGAAATGTTAAATGATAAAATGATATGTTAAATGGATAGATGAAATGCAATGAAATGATAAATGATAATGATAAAATGATATGTTAAATGGATAGATGAAATGCAATGAAATGGTAAATGATAATGATAAAATGATATGTTAAATGGATAGATGAAATGCAATGAAATGATAAATGATAATGATAAAGATGATATAAAATGGAATGCTAATAATAGTGAAATGATATGATAATGGAATGAATGATAATGAATAATGAGTGAAATGAGGTGATAATGAGATGATAATGACATGAATGAAATGATAAAATGTGAAATAAATGATGATGCAATAAATGGTAAATAATAATGAAATAATATAATGATAATGAATGGATGGAATGAATGATAAGTGAATGAAATGACTAGAATGATAATGAATGAAGTGCTAATGAGAATGAATGATAAATGAATGAATGAAATGATTATAATGTATATAAAGTGTATATGAAACTACCATGAGTGATAATGATAAATGCAATGATTCAAAAGATAATGATAATGCAAAGTGAAATGAATGAAATAATGGTAATGTGTCGTTAAGATAATAAAAATGAGCTGATAGAATGATAATGGTATCAAGCAAAAATTGTGAAATGATAATGATAGTAAAGTGATAATGAGTGGCTAATGAGAGGAAATAAAAATAATAAAAACAATATGGAAAAGAAAATGATATTGAAATGGATGAAATACAAACAAATGTGAAATGAAATGCACCTGGAATGTTGATGAAATGGACGATGCAACCAATATGAAATGATGGAACGATAATGGATGCAATAATGAAGAAATGAAATTAATATGAAATGATATGAGATGCACCCAATGAGATGATATTGATACTAAATGATAATGGGTGCAATGATGAAACGATAATGCTAATGATGATGAAATGAAATGAAGATGAAATATCATGATAATGATACAAATATTTGCATTGTCCTCCACAAATAGTCCAAAAGATGACAGCCATTGACCCTTTGAAAACTTGCGAGGCAAAATCCAATATGCAGTTATGTACAATGACCTAAAATGCAACAAAATGAAACCTGACCATTTTGTTGAGCCTTTTAGTGAGCCTGCTTAAATCATCATAGAGCGTTTTAAAATGTTGGAAGTATGTACAAGCATCAGAGGGGAAATTAGCACCAATGATGACCTGAGTACAACTTTCATGATTTTTGATATAGCAAGTGAACACAAGCATCTAGGTATAATTGAACCGAGATGACCTGAGCATTTCTTGCGTAAACAGACAAAGACTAACCACCATCTTATGCAAATTTGGAGCTGTCATCAATGATAATCTTTGGAGAATCATGTCTTGTGATATATTTGCAACAGATAAATGATTAACCTTCAGACAGAAGACAAAGAAAAATCATCCTCTTTCCTCGCCACTCTAGTTCAGTACATCATTGAGTGTGCTCCAGAGAAATGATATCGGAAAAAAAAACAACCATTATTCAAAAATGAAACACTGTGATTCCAAACATTAGTCAGATTAGAGATCATCCAGATATGAGTCATGGTAAGGTATGCAATTGAAAGCCACTGTGATATGGATCAATGTTTGGATGCTTTGATTTGGTTTGGTTGCTTTGTTTTGCGTGATTGGTTTTGATGTCATTGTCTTACTGTTTTGGGAAGATCTGAAAGTTGATTGCCCCTAGTGTTCCCAGATTTGCCCTTGGCATCAACACAACTTGTTGAAATGAATATGTACAATAATCAAGCCATGATAAGACGTTATCATTCGAGGCAAATGATGAGAGCATGGTGCGGGCATGACCCTAAGATGATGAAAAAGATGCATGAAAAAGAAGGCTGAAAAGTTAAATGCAGAACATGAACTAATAGATGGAGAGCTTCCAAATAGCGTCTGTTTGCCAGATTTTCACTATTTGTTTTTATTGCATTTTTTTGTCAATAGACTGCCTGTTTGCCAGGTTTTCACCCTATGACGTTTTTTTTTTTAAGGACTTTTTCGATTTTTTGGTACTGCCGGGGACTTCTGATTTTTACTTTCTTCCGGGGACTTCCTTTTTTTGGTATTTCTTCAGGACTTTTCTGATTTTTTATATTTCTTCAGACTTTTTCTAATTTTTTTGATATTTCTTTAGGACTTTTCCTGATTTTTTTTTATTTTCTTCAGGACTTTTTCTGATTTTTTTGATATTTCTTCAGGACTTTTTCTGATTTTTTTGATATTTCTTCAGGACTTTTTCTGATGATGATAACCATCTTAGACATAATACTTTTTCAAATGCATGTTGTTGATAGGCTCGTCAAACAAGTCCCCTTCTGGCGTTGATAACTTGTAGGCTCCTGAACCATAGACTGCGATAACCACATAAGGACCTAGCCAATTTGGCTCAAACTTTCTTTTCTTCTCTCTATCTTGCTAATTACGTGGGTTCTCTTTCAGAACAAGATCACCCACTTGAAAGGTATGTGGTTTTACCTTGTGGTTGTAGCTACGAGACATCATTTGTTGATAAGCTTTCAAATGATCAGCTGCTCTTTGTCTCTTCTCATCTAGGAGTTCTAGTTCTTGGAGTTGGGAAACTCGGTATTCATCATCTGTTGTTAGGCCTTTTAATGATACTATGAGTGAGGGAATCTCCACTTCTAAGGGCAATATGGCTTTTGCTCCATAAACAAGGGCGAATGGTGTTGCTCCTGTTGGCGTGCGGACACTGGTTCGGTAAGCCCATAAGGCGGGATTGAGTTGAACGTGCCAATCCTTCCCTGAAGTATTCACAGTCTTCTTCAAGATTTTCAATATTGTTTTATTTGAGGCCTCTGCTTGGCCATTCCCTTGTAGATAGTAAGGTGTTGAGTATCTATGCTGTATGCGAAATCTCTCACAAAGTTCATCAACATCCTGATTTTTGAATGGACGTCCATTATCTGTGATAATGGAGTTGGGAATGCCATACCGACAAATGATATAGTTGAGTATGAATGATGATATTTGTTTGCTGGTAACTTTAGTAAGAGGGACTGCCTCAATCCACTTGGTGAAATACTCTGTTGCTGTGATGATGAATTTATGTCCATTTGATGAAGAAGGATGAATCTTGCCTACTAGATCTAACCCCCATTGAGAAAATGGCCAGGTTGGTGTGAATGGTTGTAATTCTTGTGCAGGAGCATGAATGAGATTCCCATGAATTTGACATTTTGAACATGTTTTCACAAAAGTGAATGATTCCCTCTCCATTGTAGGCCAGTAATAACCCATTCTAATCAATTTTTTAGATAAGGTTAGTCCACTTGAATGAGTACCACAGATGCCACCATGAACTTCTTGTAAAGCTTTGTCAGATTCCTCGCGTTCAAGACATCGGAGTAAAGTACCATCAAGACCACGATGATAAAGGGTGTCAGCGATAAGGGTATAGCGAGCGAATTGGCGAATAAAGTTGCGTCTTTGATTACGAGATAAATCGGGTGGTAAGATGTCGTCTTTGAGGTAAGTATAAATTTTTTCGTACCAAGGTGAATCGGATCCTACTAAATGACAAATGATTTGGCTTTCAGGGGTATCATATGCAGGTGTAAATGATTGTTCCACCAGAAATTCATAACGATTTTGAGTTTCTGGGAGTTGTAACAATGATGCGATTGTAGCCATAGCGTCAGCTGCTTTATTATCAAGCCTTGGAATTTGTGTAAATTTGATGTCCACAAAGTATTTCTTGAAGTCATCCACCATCTTTTTATAAGGTAGTAGTTTTTCATCTTTAGTTTGATAGTCATCATTGATCTGACAAATGACCAACTGTGAGTCACCAAACACCTGTAATTCTGTTATTCTCCATTCCAGTGCTATCTTGAGTCCAGTGATTAATGCTTCATATTCAGCTATGTTGTTGGTGCATGGAAACATTAGCCTATATGAACGAGGAATGGTATGCCCTTGAGGGGTGACAAAAAGTATGCCTGCCCCCGATCCATGTTGAGTGAAAGAACCATCAAAATATAAGGCCCACGTTTGTTTAGATTCTGCAGTGAATACATCTGCATCTGGAAATTCAATGTGCAAGGGATGATTTGCTTGTAGTGGTGCCTCTGCTAATTGATCAGCTATAACTTGTCCTTTGATGGCCTTGCGGTCAACATAGTGTATGTAAAACTCACTTAGAATCATTACCCACTTTGCTAACCTCCTTGTCAATGATGCTTTGCTCAACAAATACTTGAGTGGATCAATCTTCGAAACCAAATTGACTGTATGGGTCAGCATGTAATGCCGAAACTTCCGTGAAGCAAAATCTACTGCCAGACAAGCCTTCTCAATAGAAGTGTAGTTGAGCTCATGACTTGTTAGTGTTCTACTAATGTAGTAGATTGCATGTTCCTTTCCAGTAGTGTCTTCTTGTGCTAGCAGTGCCCCCAGAGATGTCTCTGTTGTAGCAATGTATAAGATGAGTGGTTTGTCTGGATTTGGTGATACGAGAACTGGTGGAGTCATTAGATATTCTTTGATTTTCTGGAAAGCCAATTCACATTTGTCATCCCACTTGAAAGGAACATTTTTATGCAGTAGATGTGTGAATGGTAGACTTTTGTCGGCCAATTGTGCAATGAACCTCCGTATAGATTGAAGTTGTCCTTGCAGTGATCTTAACTGACTGATGTTCTTTGGTGGAGGCATTTCCATAATTGCTTGAACTTTTGTTGGATCTACTTCAATTCCTTTTCCTGAAACAATGTACCCCAAGAGTTTTCCAGATTTGACCCCAAAAACACTTTTCTTAGGGTTGAGGCGAACTTTGAATTTTTCTAATCTTGCAAATATTTTGGACAATACTTCAAGATGTCCTTCTCTGGTGTATGATTTTGCCAATATGTCATCCACATAATCTTCCATGAAGACATGCATCATTTCATGAAAGATGGTAGTCATGGCTCTTTGGTAGGTAGCCCCGGCATTTTTCAGATCGAAAGGCATGACGTTCCAACAATAAGTCCCCCATGGACATGTGAAAGATGTTTTCTCTTGGTCTTCAGGTGCAATCTTGATTTGGTTATATCCAGAAAAAACCATCCATTAATGAATACATGGCATGGCCAGCTGTCAAATCCACTATGGTGTCAATATTTGGTAATGGGAAGTCATCCTTAGGGCATGCTTTGTTGAGATCTCTAAAATCTGTACATATTCTGACAGTTTTATCTAGTTTGGATACAGGTACAATGTTGGAGATCCATTCTGCATAGTCAATTGGTTTGATGAAGCCCACATCAAGAAGTTTTCTCAGTTCTTCTTTAACTAATAATGCAACATGAGGGTACATCTTTCTGAGTTTTTGTTTTACCGGCTTGACCCCTGGTTTGATAGACAAATGATGCATGATCAGATCAAGATCAAGACCAGGCATGTCATCATAAGACCATGCAAAATTGACCTGATTTTCTTTCAGGAATTCCATGAACTTTGGTATTTCTTGCTCTGCCATTGATGCAGCTAACTGTAAAATTCTTGGTTTGTCCAAAGTTTTAAGATCGATAGCATTTGTAGGCTCAATCAGAATAGGAAATCGCTCATGGTAGTGCTCCGAGAGAGTGTCAAGAGTCCCATCATTTGGTGCCTCAAAGAGGTTTTTGCCATCTGATATGCTCTTTATTTTATCTTTTGTTTGATCTAATACTGTCAGATTCTAGTTTTCACCATTAGATCTTTCTTTTATATTTTTACTTTTGTAGCTAGGAGACTTGACACTCTCCTGATCAAAAACTCTATGTCAAAAATCGCTGGTGGAACAATCATTTGTATCCTCTGCAGAAAGGAAGTTTACAATAGCTTCATCACTTGGAAACATGGGTATGTTAATAGATTCAGTAGAATCCCAATCAATGAGGTCAGGATGGACTAAAGGTAGAGGATCGTCAAGTTGTGTGAAATCAGCTATGGTTAAGGTCATAACAGAGTGATCTGTAGGATCCGAGGTATCAGGTGAATCAATGATGATACCGTCCTCATGATAGTCTTGTTCGTTTAGATTTGATTCAGTATCACTAGAATCATAGTCGATTTGTGGTTCAAATTCTTGTGGTTGGGACCCTGAACCTTGTCCTTCAATTAGAGTTGGGGCATATTGGTGTATTACATCCACTTCTTTGTCCCTCCAGAACTCATTATTATAAATGGTGTCCCATTCATATTCAGTAGAGTCTGTGTCAGAATTGTTGTCTAGGAAAATTTGAACTGTTGCCAAACATGCTTTTCTGAAATCTGAGCTTTCTTGTAATGCGAAGACATTGCCGTGTTTGGATTTGCTTTCTTTAGAGTGAGCATCATAACCCAATCCCGTTTTCTCTTTTGCAGCAAGTCCGCGGAGGTGAATGGGTTCAACTACTCCTTCCTTCCTTTTTCCGATAGGTCCTTCATCATAGCCCATCTTCTGCATGATTAAATATCCTTTTCCATATTTGTCTGTGGGTAACTTGACGTTAGAAACTGCTTCATCTTCATCTTTATAAAGCCAATTTAGAATTTTAGTATCCTCAGGGTTTTCCATGGGGAATTTTTCTTTGATGAATTGTCCATTAAATTTTGTGATTGGCTCTATTGGCATTTGCTTTGATGTTGAAGCTGCTGATAGTTGGTGTTCCCTGATAGATGGTTGTCCATGTGATCGAGGTGACGTAGGTAAATTGGCAAGGAAAAGAGAGTATTCTCCAACTCCATGATCCTTGAATTTCAGCTTTTTGTCAAAACTATTAGTCAATTGACTAATTTGTGTGTCAATTTTTAGAGAAGTACTAGCATGAGCTTCTCGATTATTAGGGACCAAAGTATCTTGACTGGCTTTTATGTTGGCACAAGTCTGAATGTTGGAATTATCAACAGGTATCGTGATTTCTTGCCCATCATAAGGAAATTTGAGACATTGATGATAAGTTGATGGGATGGTTTGCATTTCATGGATCCAAGGACGGCCCAACAAGATGTTATATGCCAGATCACGGTCCAGTACTTGACAGAAAGTATTCTTTATAACAGGGCCCACTCTGATCGGCAGCATGATTAGACCTTTAGATGTTCTTTCTTCATCATCATAGGATTTTATGGTAATCTTTCTTCTGAAATCAATGGAGTCCTCAGAAAATCCTAAGGCTTTGACCAACTTCAAGGTACAAATGTTCAAACCAGCACCTCCATCTATTAGAACTCGTCTAATGCAAAACTTATGAATCATGACTTCTAAGTACAAAGAGGAGTTATGGGGATGAGTTATGGAAACGTCATCTTTATCAAAGAATGAAAGGCAAGTGGGTGAGGACAAATGCCCTACCATGGCTTGAAATTGATTCACATCCAATTCAGTTGATACATTGGTCTCAATAAGGGCTTTCTCGAGAACTTCTTTATGAGTTGGAGAAATTCTTAATAGTTCCAAAATTGAAATTTGAGCGGGGGTTTTTCGAAGTTGATTGACCAAATCATATTGATGTTGAGGTGGGGATTCAATGGATTTTGAAGAAGCGCCTTTCAAGACAACTTTAGCTTGCGCTCTTGTTGTTGCATTGACTTCCCTATATTCCACCTTCTCATTGACTTTAATGACATTTACCCGCTCATCATCTGCATAGAGATGGTTGATTATATGATCATCATTGATGTGATTCACTTTTTTGTCAGAAGACTCAGCTTTTTGATAATTAGGTAAAGGATTACGAAATGCTTGGTGGTCTGCATTGGTTTGTTGATTTCCTTCTATTGTGATGATATCATTGTCAATCAAGTCTTGAATATCATTCTTCAAGGCTTGGCAATTGTTTGTACGATGACCCTTACACCGATGATAATCACAATAGTGTGCCTCATTCCATGATGGAGGCTTTACACTGGGTTCATAATTTCATTGAGGCGGTAAAGTAATGACATTTTTGGCCATCAACTCTTTGAACGCGGATTCTACAGATTGACCCAATGGAGTGAAAGTTCTTCTATTTGAGAAGAATGAAAATCTTTGCGGATTTGAATTTAAGGTGTTCCCTAAAGAATTGTGATTGTTATTGTTCCCTCGGTAACCCTGGTTGTTGGAAATCCCTTGATGGGGAGTAGAGTTTTGATTTGTATTATTCCTTGGTAGAGGAGGATTATTTCCATGATTTGCAATTGAGTTGACATTGTTGTTGCGAGTGTTTAGAGTACTGAGGACAAATGGTTTGGTCGAGGCGTGATTCACGTCAACAACACCATCGTTCACCATATTTTTGTTGCGAGTCCAGAATTTGGACTTGTCCTAATTATTGTGATGGTTAGATGAGCTAGGATTTTCTTTGTCATGTTTTATTATGCCTCTTTTGACCAAAGCATTTTCAATGGTTAAGGCATTTTCAATCATTTTCTCAAAAGAAGAGGGACAATGTAAGTTCAAGTGATAGCTCATTTCCGAATTTAAACTGTTGATGAAAGTAACCATCTTTTCTTTCTCGGGAACAGGACGTGGGTATTTGGCAAACATTCTTCTCCATCTCTGAAGAAACGTAATGAAAGGTTCACCAGGTTTCTGTGCAACTTTACAAAGATCTATCATGGTGATCTGATGTTGTATGTTGTAGGTATATTGTGATATGAATAAATTGATCAATTCTTCGAATGTTCTGACGGGAGGTGTGATTTTGGATAACCATTCCATAGAGTGTACTCCGAGACTCCTAGGAAACAGTCACATCAGGTAAGTATCTTCGTGAGTGAATTCCAATGTCAGGTTTCTGAAGTCTCTGACGTGATCGATTGGATCCGTTTTCCCATTATAGCGATCAAACTTTGGCATTTCACAATGCTTGGGAAAAGGAATCATGTTTAAACTTCTGTCGAAAGGATAAGGACAGATATCCTCCAGAGTGTATTTCTTTGTGGTTGTTCCCCCTTGTAATTCTCTAACTTGTCCTTGAAGTGCCTTGATTTGTTGGGTCAAGGCACTAAGATCTGAAAGGGGTGTCTCTTCAGGTTTGTTTTTCAAGTTTTCTGTGTCAAAGTCGTGAGGTAATTTAGCCCCTTGTTCGGCTAGATAGCGAAAATATTTTTCCTTATCTCACTGCAAGATCTTTTCAATGGATTTATGGAATTTTGGATCTTGTTCAGCCTCTCTAAGACGTTCTTCTTGTTCTTCATCACTATCCACTTGATTTTTATCTCTGTAATTATGAAAAGGATTTTCTTCTCTATTGTCCATGTTGTTGAAAAGTGGATTTTGATTTATGTTGAAAATGGGATTACTGCTTTCCCCTTCTTCGTGAGTGTTCTGAGTATGACTTTCTTTTTGGATTGTATCCTTCGATTTGTTATGTTGAGATCTTGTGGAGATAGGCATATGTTTTTGAAAATTTCCTCTAAACTTAGATCACGGTTTTTTGACAAGTGCAACGGTGATGATATCTTGATCTGATAAGATATGTAATCTTATCATATGATCAAGGATGCTCCTAACTTATTGGTTGTGGCTTCCAAGATGATAAAGGATTTCAGAATCTTGTTGGGGGAAGTTTAGCCAAAAATTATAAATCTTGTTTTTGAAAGGTGCACTTTAAAAGATTTTGATCTTCGTTTTCAAGGAGATTCTCTCAAGATCTTTGAAGAATATGGCTTGGGTGTGAAGGATATTCTATGGAAGGTTGTGGTATGTTGTCAAATTCAAGAGGTTGGTTATGATTATGCCGTTGTGATAGAGCTCTTCTTTGATAATAAGCTCAGGAATCTAAGGGATCTACAACATATTCATCAGTGAATCCTCTAACAAAATCTTGATATCTGTGAAGAAACCCTCGATAGTGAAGCAAGACTTGTCGAATTTTGTACAAGAATTTTCTCTTTTGCAGTGTTTTCTTGTATCCTAACGGTTTCTTAGGTTTTCTGATTCTCTTAGAAACTGATTTCTTGGTAAACTTTGTTGACTTCCAATCCCTAAGCATGGAAAAAGGTATTGGGAATGTTTTTGAAGCAATGATATGACAAAACTTCTAAGTGGTTTTCAGTTGTTGTTCTTCATGTTTCTTTTGGATAATCTCTTTATCTGAATTAATGAAATGGAAGACACAACAAACATTTTTGAAAACAGTTGTTCTTAAAGCCCTATACTAACATAAAGTGTTTGATCAAGAAATGTTTTTCATCAAATGTTTCCATAGGTTTTTCACATGAAAGACAGTTCAGGAAGACTCACTCTTAAGTGCTCAAGTAGGTCATTCTAGTAATCAACAGCCCACATCTTAGAACTGCATCGACTCACACAGCCGTGTCACCCCCGAAGGGGCACCCGTGTTTTTGTCTTTTCTAGGTGCGTACTCAGAGTTACGGAAGTGGATACCGGATCCCCTGAGCAAACAGTCCTTGGCAGTTATATGGTGAGTGTCTTGGGGGCAAATTCTTCCCTCCCCTTGCACTGTGATTATTAGAATGTTTGGCAACTGACTCGGCTGGCCACTACACTAGGTTCGTAGTAAGGATTTCCGTTCGGTGTGGCAATAATAAACTCCCTCATGAGACCTCCCAACCTTTAGAACAAAGGTTTTGGGGATGGTTATCTTGCACACTACCGGCAAAAGAGGGTTTCCCCAGATCTGCTTTAAATTTTATAGTGGGGTGGAATAGCCCTGCTTTGGCTTGAACCCACTTGAGTCGTTCCCGTAGGGTGAGTACTTTTTCCCACTACGACAGGCTCTCTAAAGGATGTAATTGAAATAATAACATTGCATGAAATAAAAAGGAAAGTCTGGTATTCTGATCACCCAGTTAAGGGGAGAGCATAGACCTATTACCACAATCACAGCAAGCAGATGTTTTTAAAAAAAAAAAAAAATCCAAATAACAATGAGCTAATCTAAGTGAAGATATTGCTTCACGAAAAACAGATTGTTCAATTTTAACTGCAAGATTCAATGTTTGGTGACTATCCTAGATTGCTTCATTTTATCCAGATGTGGCTACCCTAGGATTGCTTCATTTTAAAACTTTCAGAAAAGAAACAGAATTCTGTCTGTGGAATGCGTCAGAATCAGAATCTGTGATTTTGTTACAGTCTATATGCGCTTAAACAGAAGCTGTATGCGCCAAAACATATATGCACCAAAACAGAGACTGTATGCGCCGAAACATTTATGTGCTAGAACAAAGACTGTATGCACGGAAACAGAGACTGGATGCGCCCGAACAGAAGCTAGATGCACCGGAACAGATACTAAAAGCGCTTAAACATAGACTGGATGCGCTGTAAGAAAATGTCAAAATATTTACTGTGCATGTAAGAGGAAATTATATGCGCTTTAACAGTCACTATATGCGCGTTTACAGTAACGGGATGCGCCGTAATAGTCACAAGATGCGCGTTGAAAATCTGTAAAATCAAAAGTTAAAGTTTTCCATATGCGCGTCAGAAATTTTCAAATGTGCCTAAACGTCAGAATTTTCCGAAGAACCAATTCCAGAAAGCCGAAACTGTCAAAAACAAACTTACAAAAAATGTTAAATTTGTGGGTTCCTACCCCATGGTGGGCACCATTTTAATGTGGTGAATAAAATATTGCATTAATTAAATAAAAATCCAACACATGTTAATAAGACATTAAATCGAAAAGCTATAAAAGAAAAATGAAATAATGCAAACCGTAATCGCAGCTTCTCGAAACTGTCTTATCCTCCTCTAACTTCACCGTTTTGTTGCTTCGAATGGCTCTCAGATCAACAGATAGAGCTCAACAAAATGACAGCATGAAGAACGAGATAAAAATAAGAATGCATAATATGCAAAATGCAAAAGGCTATGCTAAAACGAAAGATATTGCTGTGATATTAAAACTACTATTGTATGCAAATGCTTGTGAAAATATGGCTATGTAAATGAGTATACGAAGTGTGCGCATGAACAATTATGCATATTGTATGTGGATGATTAACCAAGGCTTGGATTTGCACAGGCTTTTATAGATTTTTCGAACGAGTTTGATTGGCTGAATCGATCGACGGTCCGGATCAAGCTTGTTTCAAACAGATGGTGGGAGATTTTCAAAAGTAGAAGAGGAGAATGGAAGGTTTCCCATTTCTTTGAATTTCGTCATTGAGTTTCAAAGGGAAACTTCCATTTCGAAGGATGAGATGCAAATTTGGAAGGGCGAGTTAGCATGAGTTAGAAATTTGGGAAGTGGAGATGAAAATGGAAACCCACATAATTAAATAAATTATTTAATCATGTTTTAAAATGAAAAATAGGGTGAGGTGGAAAATATTAAATTAAAATATTTAATATTTAATTGGGGACGAAGAATATTCCATTATTCAAATATTCAAAATATTTGAACTTTAGGATAGAATGATAATTAAATGTAAATAAATTATAAAAATTTATTTAATTTAATCAAGCGAAAGGTAAAAGATGAGATGAAGAAGATATTCTATTATTTAAATATTTAAAATATTTAAACTCTAGAACAGGATGATAATTAAATATAAATTATAAAAATTTATTTAATTTAATTAAGCGAAAAGATGGAAATGTTAGTAATTAATTTGATTAAAGGTAGAAGAATTTAGAAGATGAGCGATATAAATAAATAATTAAATTTATTTATATGCAGATGACATTAGATGAATTAATTAAATAAATCATATTTAATTAATTAACAAGCTTAATCACGACCATTTTTAGACATATACAACAACACGTGATCCTCCCAAAACTAGAGATCTCTGGCCTCACCCAAATTTGACTAGTAGAAACTTATGCACAACCAATTGTCTCATGCTAATTTATAGATGAAAAATTATAAGCTCTTGAATTACTCAAGAAAAATGACCACAATGCAAAATAAAATTATAAGCTCTTGAATTACTCAAGAAAAATGACTATGACACAAAATAATCAGATTACCACAAATATAGCTAAAGCTTCCTTTGCATATGATCATTAAAAAATCTACGAACTCTCCATTACATCATGATTTTCATCTCCCTTATAAAATATCGATCATTTTCCTCCAATAGAAATATTTTCTCCCAACAACATCCATATCATGCCAACACTATAAAAAGAAAAGATCTAGAGTCCTCCATGGCTATAAAAAGATACACCAGCAAGTGACCCAAAAGGACTCTTATAGGAATGTCATGAGCATCCAAAAGCATTGCAACATGAATAACAAGAATTACATCCATCCATCTCATAGTCTCACTGTTACATAACATAATAATGAACCACGATGGTTGAATGATCAACACCAATAAAATTTATGACTTCATGGCACTTGAAAAATTTACAACAAAAAACTCATTGCAACAAGACACCATAGAGAACATTGAATATTTGTGTCTATAATCAACACACATTTGAGTCTTCTATACTGAAATATGGGGGGAGAAAACCCACAAATCTAGCATAGAAATGACATTCAAGGATGGCATAAAGCATGACCAATGATCAAATTGAAATTAGGGAAACCACAAAACTCACAAAGCTTGAAATAATGCACACTTTGTTGATCCACCAAGAAATGTAGATCCAAAAGCAAGAAAACTCAACTTTGCATTAGTAATAAGTAAATAAGAGAGAAGAGATAAAATTTAGATTCTTCATGATACTTATAGTAGATCCAAAACTTATATTTAAAATGTCTTGATAAACCATAATTGAAGACAACTCTAGTTTAGGAACTCAATAAGAACCATTGCAAAAATGTTGAGTGATTAATGATGTACCAAAACTTGCATATTAAGAAAGTTGCAATCAACCTCTTTGAACCATATATAAAATTATGCAATTATCTAACATCCAAAATAACACCATGGGAATCACAATCTAAAAAATAATTTCTTTGCAAATCTACAAAACCATACTTTTTTTGCTTAATTAATAGCTGCTAAGGAGCAACACCCTATATTAATTCAAAAAGGATAGGTACATTGATTTTAATCCTACAAAACTATATTTTGGTTAACATGCAAAACTTGTAAATCCATCCATGCAAATTTGATTCTTTTTATTTGGAAGACACCTAAGTAAGAAAACTACTAAAATTGTTAACTAGAACAATAAAATATAATATATAAGAAAAACCACAAATCTTTAAAAAATATGCAATACCTATAGATCCAAATGAAATATAAAAATTTGGTTACCCTAAGTTTAATTCCTAAAACCTAGGGTAAATGTTCCATCATTTCTAGGATTTCATTATGATGCAAATCAACAAGGTGTATAGATTGAATTTCAACCTCCAAGGTGAGTCAATCAAACTTGGATCTGATCCTTTTGAGTCGTAAAAGTGAATTAGAAATGATTTGGAGTGATTTCCCTAATTAGACTATATGACATAATATGATAAATGCCAAATCCTGAAGGTAAACAAATGGAAATAGTGATTTGCAAGTGGATTTGGAAAGTGCAGACTGATGTGTACTCATCACCAAAAGTTGAATTCAACATGCCAAGAGGGACTCAATTTTCGTGAATGGGTCTTTGATAGGGGGTCTTGAAACTATTTTTCTAGTCCTTTGGTGTTGGATCTGAGCTCTTGGTTCTCGGTTGTAAACTTGTCGAAATGTCATCAGTAAATTTTGTAATTAAGTTTCTATGGATTGACAACTTTGATAACAAATGCAACAATGCAAAATGGATCTTCAAACTCTCTTCATTTCTCTTCAAACACCTACACATTTAAAAAGGGAGAAAATGTTGTGCCATATAGGGGATTGCCTCAGTTGAACCCCATGTAAGTGTTTCCATTTCCACAATGGCAAAGTCAATGATAAATGGATAATTGAAAGGAAGGAATGATGAATGAATGAAACATTGCAAATCACCACCCTTCAATGGATTCCTTGAAGGACTGAAGTCACACACATCACCTCAAGGATCTTGGATATTTCTTTGCTTGAATGATTGAATGCTTTGGAGACCTACAACTTAGCTTTCACAAAACATAAACATGAACACAAACAAAAAATCACATGGAATTTAGCATGATGTTGGATCTTGAATTACTATAATAATGCTTTGAAATGTTGCTCTTGAATTTCTCAATAGTTCTCTTGATCATAAGTTTTCCAATATCTTTTTAGATGATTTCAAATGATAAAATAACTAAGTATTTATAGGTGTTTATCTAATTACCCAAAAATTAGATTCCAAAAGATGACACTTCATATTTGAATTTTGGATGTTAAAATTCCACCACCAACATATTTAAATTTGGGTCTTGGCTAAGAAGGGGGGCCCATTCACCCATGGGTGAATGGGTCCTGGCCCAAATTTATAGGGCACTCAAAGTCAAGGGTAGATTAATGATTGGATGCATTTATTCAATTTTTTCCCTCCTTTGGAAAACGATAATAATTAGGCTTTGGAATGCATAATTTAGAAAATTAGAAGCTTAATTAAGTCCAATAATTTAGGGGGACAAAACATAACATGAAATTGTTAAGGTATACAATTCTATACACTACACCAAAATACCATATGTGAATGATGGAAAACTAAAGCATAAACACAAATAAAAAAACAAAAAAAAGCAAGCTCCTTATGCCTTATTCTCTTCACCACCTTGGATTGAGTTAGATGAAGTGTTGTACTTAAATATCTTTTTGATTTGATCTCAAAAATGGATTGGATTGGATAGAATAAATATGGTTTTCTCTCAAAAGCACCAATGTAACATTAGTATGAAGACACTTGATGAAAATGGCTTGGAGAGGGTTTGATTTATGGATGTTGAGGATAGAGGATGTATTGTCCATCTTTCTTTCAAGATAAATGGTGGAGGATTTATGAGGGATTAGAGTGGATGGGAGGATGCCACATGTCATCATTATATCGGTACACATGAGAGAGGGGATGATTATCAAGAGATCAAAAGTTTGGGGATGATTATGAGCTTGTCGAGTTTCAAAACCACTGCTCCACTTCCTAGAAAAAAATCTCACTCTCAAGGCCAAGTTTTTCATTATGCAAGTGAAATTAGCTCATCAAAAGAATAAGGAGGGATGATGGCCAACTCTACAAGAGTGGGTTATATCTCCTATTCTTCGAGCTCAGCTTAGACTTAGGAGCATATTCCCAGGGGTATACCCTAACAGGTATTGAAATCACATAAAATGATTAAAAATGAGACAAGGATAGCCAAGCCCAACTTGATATCTTAGCCCCAAAGATTGTCACTAGACTAAGAATAACTGGCTACTTATAACCCCTATATAGTTGATAATCATATGTAATCATGACCCATATGAGATAGTTTCACTTGAATAATTATCTTGAAGATAAATCTCAAGGGTTATAATACGAGGTCATGAATACATAAAAACTACTCCCACTCCTATACTATTGTATTATGTTTGATTTTATGGAGTTGATATTGGTGTATGGTTCCAAACTGGTGCCTATCTATTGGGAAATAAAGTCACAACATTGAGAGAGAACAAACAATAAATGAAGAACATGCAACTACATGTATTAACATATATCAATGAACATGAAACCTTGCAACAAAACATACTTAGCACTCCAAACACAACTACATGTATTCATACATAAAACTGAGAAAGATCATTACAAGCCTTGCAATATCTTTAGAATGCTATCACATCCATCTAACTCAATGTTACATTCATACTAGAAAATGTGGCAAGTGAAAATCTCTAGTTGCGACTATGAAACTCTTCTAAATACATACAAAGTGCCATGGAGACATTCTACATCAAAATTTCATTACAATACTAATCTTCCTCTATTTTAGGTATTTAATCTGTCAATAAATTGGACTACAACATTAGTGGATGCGTTGCAAATTCCTTGGGTTTGAAGAACACACATTGAACCAACCCCCTTTGAAAATGACCAAAATCTCCAACATATACACCCAAGCACCCAACCCTAATTCATATACACTATATTAATTAAAAATGAATGGAAAATGATAAATCACACCCAAAATGGATGTTTCAGATTGAAAGATACTCTCCAAACTAACTTTTGGTAGATGGGATACATGACGCCATGAATAATGGTAGGTGAGGAGGTAGAAATAGAATCACACAACCTTTTTCATTTTTAATTCACCAATTATGAACATCCAAGCCCCAACAAGATTTGAAAAAAAACCATCGACATCAAGACTTTTCATGATGCCATCAAAACATTTGCAACATCTAGAAACCACTGAAAAATCCACATGCGAGAAAAAGGTCACCAATCGAATGCATGGGAAAATTACCCCCAAGTGAACCACATGGGAAACTCAAAGTGAACCTGCCAAGTGAACCAAAATACAATTCACATGAAAAATTTCCATAAATGATGTCAACAAGGGATAACATTTGCATGACATCATTGTTGCACAAACGGTTGCCATTGCACCAAAAGATCAACCTATTAATACCTGATACAAATTCTAGAGTTATTGAATCCACGAGAGGGGGTTAATCCATGTCATGAAACCAAGCGCCACGTTGTACAACACAAGGAGACCAAGGGTGTACACCTTGCAACAGTCCCCCCCAATACAAGCAAGGGGTTTGAACCCATGACCTAGGCTCTGATACCAATTGTTACACAGATGGTTGTCGTTGCACCAAAAGATTGACCTGTTAATGCCCGATACAACCACCATAGTTAATGAATCCATGGGAGGTGGTTAAGCCATGCCAACAACCCAAGCATTGCGCTAGACAACATATGGTATGTTATAAAAAGTGGTATTTCATTATGATGCATAAGAAAATCCATGAGATCCACTAAGGGCCACTAGAAAGGGAAGAGTGATAACCATTCATAAAAAATTTTCTATGGATAATAATAAAGTAATCTACTAAATAATATAAAAAATCATGTAAGGATGTATAAAAATTATGAAATGAATCCAACCTTTATTTTTCTCTATCAACCAAGGTACTACTGATTGTATGCATCAAATTATCACATTATGTATGTAAGCATAATATGAATATAAAAATGAGTGAACACAAAATTTTCATCTTCAATACCACTAGTGTATTAAGAAAATACTCATAATAAAGAGAGACATCAACCACATCATGAGAAGATAAAGAACTATCATTATGCACATATTTTCAACATATCAATAATTGACCACAAGTCATAAGATAAGGAAGAAGGATTACCATGAGCTACATGGGGTAAAATAACTCATGTGAAGGTGAATAAAAATAATATGCATCATCTATAGGAACACTACTAGTGATGGAAGAAGTTTAGTTATTATAATTATCACTAGGATAATCATCATAGATAGGTAATCTCAAAACAATAAGTGTATCCCTAGGCATGGGAGAAGGTGCATCATCACACATGTAAGTGAAGATGAAGCATGTGTATCTATCAAGCTTACAAAACTAGGTTCCTCAAGGAAGGATGGATCAAGAGAAGAATATGGACAAGAGCTATCATGAGAGGTTATTGCTTAAGTATCATCAAAATCAGCCATAGAATTGGTAGGAAATATGTGCAAAGTTCAAACATTTATCTTCTTATATACATGTCAATATTACTAGCAATAGGATAAGTAGAAGCAACATGAGCCTCATGGATAAGTGAAGCAAGTATAGATGAAAGAGGAAATAAAAAGTACTAACCAATCTATGAATGTGTAAATAGATCACATACAAGATAAAACAAAAGTTCCATCGAAAAGATTCCATTTATAGGATGAAAATATATGAGAGCATCAAGGATGGAAGGATTAGATGCTAATAAGTGTAGAAACAATTGAGAGTCTAATCCTTGATACAACTAATTGATAGAGTTGGATACTATAACACTTGAATATTATAAGATCAAATACAATTATGTTTGTTATATAATTCAATTAAGTAATGTTAAAGGAAGCACATGAAATAATACACAAGTCATAGATACACATAAGACATAAAGTTACATGAGAAACCCTTATGGAAAAACCTCTATTGAAAGGATAGTAATGATTATATTCACAAGAAAAGTTACATCAAATACTTGATAAGTCTCTCTTGGAAAGATTCAATATGTAGATTACAACATATGGTCTCACAACAAGTTTCTATAGCTTCAAGCTATCAACAATCAACTAATCAGTTAATCTCATTCAATATGCATGAGTAGATAGATATAACTAATGAGCCCTAAAAATGTCGAATTCCTTGCTTTAGTTTCATTCTTTTTATCTCATTTTTGCTAAGTTTCGAAGACATTTCTAAAAATTTCTATATATTATAAGTTTTTTAAAAGCATTGAAGAAGATATGTTATATTAATGAATGACTGTGTAATATTTGAATTTTGATGGGATTTAATAGAATCTTATGATTAATTATAGTTGTTAATAATGAAAATTCCTTCGGAATAAGACTAACCCCTGTAGTCAAGAACCTGTCAACTCGCAACAAAAGGATTCTTAACCAGTAGTAGAAGGATGCTAGTTCAACATGGCTAGAGGAGGTGATCAACTTCAACACATGTGTATTTCTTGAAGATGATGCAGGAGATGGTCTAAGGATGTGAACGTGAATATACATGTGTCATTCCATCCCTTCAATAAATCATGGAGGAAGAAGAGACATGTTCCAATAAGGGATAACAATTTATAATAAAGAATGCCCTATTAGGCACGTTCTCCAGTTATAACAGTCCTCTTAATTAGTGTAGAGTCCTTATATCAGACTTTTACACTCTTGCTTCTACTTGTTATTTTTCTATTAAATCAAGACTTGGTCCTCTTCCTACGTTTTTGGAAGAGTCAATAACTGCTCATAATTTGGTTATAGTTTTTGAATAACAAGACTCTCATAAACCCTATATATAGGGATACTCTTATGAGAGATCGTCTAGCTAGATTTTTACATGAAATTAGATTGAATATTAGATTTGTTATACTCTATTTTGAAGCTTGGTGTATGTTCAAATTATAATAAAGAAGGATACTTTAGTTGCATGATTTTCTGAGTTAGTATTTGAAAGGAGAAATTATGGATTGGAGTAGCTCAAGAAAGGGCCACTTGATGTACTTTGAAATCCATGTTAGCTTAGATGATTAGTTAGATTGTGGATTGTAATTTTTAAATTATAGTTTCTAGTTTATATTATGTTGAATGCTATATTATAATTTCTGAATTGAAGTTCCTAATTTACATTTTTTTCAATGTTATCATGGGTGGTTAAGTTGAATAAGGTCAGGTTGTAGCATAGAGTCACTAGTTATAGTATATGAAAAGATAAGTGCCTGTAGTAGTTGTTTTTTATTAGTTAAGAAGGGGAAGGGCCCTGATCCCATGGTTACAAGCCAAAAATCAAAGAAAGGAAACAAGTTGGATAGAACTGTTGTCCCTAATTTTTAACTTGCTAAAAATTGGGATAACCTATTAAAATTTTGATAAAATTTGAAGATTTTCTCTTCTAAGGCATGTTTTACGAGGTGCAAAGGTTAGAAAATTTCAATTTTAGGTCTATAGTCCTTTGGGTTAGCACTTTTTACTCACCCTCGTCCGTTTTCATGAAATTCTGAGTCATTTTTAGTGTGTTTTTGGTCAATTTTGGGTTTTTGGGGCATCATTGCAAGTAGGGGTTTTGGTTTCCTATTACAAGTTACTTTTTGTTTTAATTTTAAGTTGTAGGAACTTTTTGCTCTTATTACAAGTTACTTTTTGTTTTAATTTTAAGTTGTAGGAACTTTTTTTTCACTTTACAAGTTACTTTTTAAAAGTCACTTGCAATGTCTTCAAAAAGTTCCGATTTTCACTTAAGTCACTTGCAATGTCTTCAAAAAGTTTCGATTTTCACTTAAGTTACTTGCAATGAGCATCAAAAAACCTGAAATGCTTGCAATGAAGTTTTACAAGTTATTTTTCACTTGCAATGAGTATCTAAAAACCCGAAATTAGTTTTGCAAGTGTTTTTGTGAATTTTTTAGCTTGCTCTTGCTCATGTGTACCCCAATTGAAGAGATTTTGGCATGAAGAACACTTGGAAAGGTCTGCAACTTTATTAAATCCCCCATTTTTGCTCTACCATTGCCACATTTTTGCAGATTTGAGTTTGCTCAAGGCACCTAGGGTTTTATTTATTTATTTATTTTTCTTTATTTAGGCTTCTAAACTCTTGTTGCAGGTATGTTCTTTGTTTTTTTTATTTTTCTGTTTTTGTTGCTTTAAATCTTTTGTTCGTGGGTTGCCTTTCTATGGAGATTGAGATTGCATATTATAAAAAAAAGTGTATGGCTAAAAACATGTTTTTCCACTTCATAAACCCTTCATTCATTTCTCTTTCATACGCCATCATTATTCATTTGCCCTTAATTCATAAAAACATTTTTCTCTCTCTTTCATTCGCCTTCCCATTCGCTTTTCATTCATTTTCCTTCATTTCATATTCATTTGCCATTACCATTTTTCTTCATTATCATTATCATTTTCTACAAAAATGATGCCCTTGGCTGCAAGTCGGGATTTTATAAAACAACTGCAAGTAGGAAGTTTTAGTCAAAAGTGCAAGTAGAAGTTTTAAAAATAAACTTGCAATGACCTCTCATTTTTCCTACCTTGCACTTTTTAACTTGCAATATGTCCCAAAAATCCCGATTACACTTTGCACTCGTTGTCAGCCTTCCAAAACCCGAAATTGGTCCAAAATGCACTCAAAAACACTTAAAAATGAGTCTTTGAGATCCAATCACAAGTGCAAAACTTGTATTTTCCCATACACATATGAAATTGCATGTTCATTCTCCACAATTGCAAGTCAATGTTCTTGTTTTTTCCACACATGTAATGCTGTTTCCAAAACCCGAAATTGAGCTTCGACCTCACTTTTGCAGCCCCTTTGTCTCATTCTCGTTAGTCCTGCTTGCGCACATGACCTACCAAATCAATAATATAAGGCATGGGCCTTATTTTTCAAACAAATTCCAAGGCTGGAGAACGATACAAAGAAAGAGCAACAACATGACGAAGCTACACAAGGAGTTGAATAAGTGACATGATTGAGCATAGAATGCTTTCAAGACAGAGATGGAAGAGTATTTTCCAAATAGCAGCATGAAGACCCACTCAAGGATGATGGTTTGAGTCATGTCTTGGACACATAGAATAATTTCAAATATGCATTTGTAATTTTGTTTTGACAAATTACATGTAAAGTCAGAAATTGTAATGGCAAGTAGTCATGCTACTGGCATTTTTGTAAAATGTAATTACATGTAATCAAGTTACAAGTCAAATTACAATAAGACTTGTAATTTGGAATAAGTCAATTGCAAGTAGTTGGTGGTTGAGGGAATTTCTCAAGTTAGTTGGGATCCTCCCACCTTTTTCTCATGACCTCTCTCCTATAAATACTTGAGAGGGTCCTTTGTAATCTTTATCTTTTTTGACAATGCAACAAAACTCTGCTAGTTTGTATGTGCACTTTAAGACTTTGAGCTTAGATGTAAATCAGATTACAATCAATTAAAAGAGACAAATTGCTTTCAAACTTTGTGTTGATTCAAGGTGTTATGTGACGACATTTTTTGCATATTGATTGTGAGTTTTGTGGTGTTATACAAGAGGTATTCAAGCTCAATTTTGCAGACTTTGAGCTACTTATTGTGTTTGGAGTTTTAGATTGGTCTTTAGATTTGATACTGCAGACTTTGAATTGTTTGTCACATTTGAAGCTATTATAGAACACTCAAACAAAGGGGGTAACTTGCAGACTTTGTGTTGCTTTTATTTTCTATTTTGAGGTGCTACATATTGTACTTGGTTACCAGAAAATCATCTAAAAAGGTTGATAGGAGAGTAAATTGTCAAAGACTTTGTGCTTTCAATTTGATTTTTCCGTCCCAGAGGAGCAACAGAGGACTTTGTGCCTTTATGGAAACTTTGCTTCTTTATGTGTTTACTTCATAAATCATTTATGCTTTCAGTTGTATTTTTTTTTTGAAAAGAGAAAAGAATTTAGTCTTTCCTGAAACAAGAGGAAAGATTATCATTCTACCCATATTTTTTTTTAGTTATTTAGATAGGGGGAGCCTTCCCTTAAATAGGAGAGTTTAACTCACACACTGTGTTGAAATCACCATTTTGCTAAACCTCCTAAGTTTACAAAATATTCAACCAATAGTTTTTGGCAACTCTACTGGGGATACGATACACATTCAAAAGCCTCACACTTTCTTTTGAAGTGTACCCGTGTCCTTTTTCATTGTAATTTATGTTCTTGTAAGTTTTTCAAGCTTTTACCAAGGATATGTAAATGGCTGCTCAAGGTCCTTGGGGAAATGCTTTTGGTCTGTTAAGTCTAGCTCCACCCCTACATGCTCTTCCTGAAGGCTCACGGAAGAATTTTCCCAAATTCTTTGGTGATGGAAAACAACATCCTGATGAGCACGTTGCTGCTTTCTATAGTGCTTGTGGAGTTCATGGTGTTGAATACGAAGGTGTATTTGTAAGGCTATTTGTGGAGACTCTTCGAGGTGTTTCTACAGATTGGTTTTATCATTTGGCACCACATACCATCACAAACTGGGCAACCCTCATAGCCAAGTTTGAAGAAAGGTTAAAGCCTCTTGAAGACACTCATGCTTTATTGGCTCAGCTCACCCAATTGAAGAAGGAATCTCACGTGCCTATGCGCGAGTTCATTGCTCACTTCAACAAGCTGACACGAAGAATTCCAACTGTTGCTCAACCTACAGCTGAGAATTTGAAATGTTTCTTTGTAAATGCTCAAGTACCCGAGGTTGGTTTCCTATTAAGAAGAGAAGCTCCATCTACTCTCATAGTTGCACAGACCCTGGCGATAGAAATTGAACACAATCTCATTCTTGCTAGGCGGATAAGGATAGAACCAAATGGTTCTTCTTCTTTGGATTCATTTTCCTCTAGCACAAGGATGAATACCACGGTGCAAAAGTTGGCAAATGAGTTGCTTGTTCTTAAAAGGCAGCTAGCTCAAGGTGTATTATCTTCCCCTTATCAAGAAGACGTTCCAAGAAGACCATATCTATCTGTTGCTCATAATTTTGTTAATGAGAGTCAAGGAAAGTTATCTTTAACACCAAAAGGGCTTGCTCCTAAGGCACCACCAACAAATTCAGCAGTGGAGGATTCTGATCTTGAACAAAGTGATCTTGTTGGTCTCTTCCAAGAGGAGGAAGCAGACATAGCTGGCAACTCTCAAATCTGGTTTATGCAGTTCCAGAAAGTTGTTAAACAAAAAGAAAAGATCATATCGGAGACCATGAAGAATACACAAGAGGTTGAAGACCATGTTTCAAAGGTGTTGATGAAGGAGAACAATCATGTCATGGGATGTGAAAAGATAGTTTATGAAGATAAAAATGAGGTTCCTATAGTTTGGTTTGATGAAGTGCCCTATTTTGTGGAGAAAGATGAAGAAAACCTACTCAAAACAGCATCAACAACAGTTTTAGAACATAAAGATAATTCTATTTTGGAGTTTGGAGAGTTTCATGAAAGTCGTCATGAAGTAAAGTTCAGCTTTCCTATTCAAAAGAGCAAAGAAGATATTGAAGAGGATAAGTTTTGGGATGAGATGGATTCTTTTTGTTCAAGCTTTGATGCCAAACCAATATCTCATAAGTTAGAAGATCATGAGCAACTTGAAAAAGATAAAAATCAAGAATCTATTTTCCAAGGTGGAGGTTTTGATATCTTTTCAAGTCCTCAAGAAAGTTCTTTTAAGGTTGAAATAGAACATGTTATGCATAAGAGATCTACTCCAGAACTTGATGAAGATCACTTCATAAACATCATAGAAGAGTTTTACTTAAGTCTTGATGACAACTCTCCTAATTCTGAAATTTATGAACAACATAATGAAGGAAGAAAAGCAGCCATGTTTTCACTTGGATTGCATGAGGAAATTCATTCCTCTCAGCATGAGGATGTGTTTTATTTCTTTGTTTTATTGATCAAATATGCATTTAACTGTTAGATATCTTCCTTCTAACCCTAACAGGCCTCAAACTCTTCCACCTCCAAATCTTCCTCCTCATTGAAAATGGCTTTTTGTATCCCCTTCTTCTCTTGAGAAGCAGCCTTAGCAAGGCGAGTGGATCTATGACCTTCGTTGCCCTGACTCAGATTCCTATCCTCCAAATCCTCAGTTTGAATACCCTATTTTTCTTCACTTATAGTGGTGACCTCATTTTGGATTTTCAACTCTTTTTTCATTTTCTTAGACTTAGGTGGTTCTAGGAGAAGCGAGGAATGCATACGTTTCTCAAGGATAGCTTTAATCAACTCGAGCTTGAGGGAGCTTTTAGCAGGGGTATTCACATTTCTTTCTGCAATAATGGGAGGGGGTTTGGTGTTAGGCTCCTGAATGGGGTTAGTCTCCACTAAAGGTTACACATTTTCCCCTGCATTACGATTCTCAATTTCCTGTCTAGCAACTAAAGGATTACCATATGGGTTTAAAGCTAAGGCATGCTTATAAAGGGAAAGCATTAACCCTTGATGTAGGGGAGGATTCACACCCTTTTCTATATTAAATTGTAGAGAGGAGAGTAAATAAAAAGGAAAATTTATATGCTTATTATGATGGATATGCTTCAAAAGAGGAAATTGGTATGCATGAACTGTCATATATCTACCTTTAAGTGTAAAATATCACATCACAAACATACTAACCAGAGCATAGGGAGTTGGGAGTTCAAGTCATGCATACCCATTTTAGAACCTAGTAATATTTTCACCTTCATGGAGGAACTTGTCAACAAAGGACTCATAATCAGCTCCGCTCTTTTTCACCACCTTTATTCCTTGGTTTTGTAGGCCAGTAGCCTCCGCTATGAACTATGTTGTCACCTCAAATCTAATCGCACCTATAGCCACATTCCTCTTTCTCCACGAGTTGATAAATTTCACAGTTAGGTTTTCATTGTAACCTATCATGGTTTCAAAAAAGGGACCATACCCGCTCTGCTAAAAAGTCTCCATAGGTCCGCATTTTATCTTAGAGCCTGGCAATTCGATGGTTTAGTTTGCTTTCTCGGCCCGCCCATTTTTGTGCACTGTAAGATTTTTGGATTTTGTGAGTTATTCTTCATAAACCCACTTCACCCTTGCTGCCTACTAAACTTGCAACAAGAGACGCTATTGCTCACGAATTGGAAATTAACACTTTGAGAGAAGAATTTCAAGAACTTTCTTAAAGAGATAGCCAATATCTCATTTCCTCGGGCTAAGACTTCATTATTATTTTTATAAATAATAAATGACTCTTGATTATTCATAACAAGCAAATCTTCATAATGGTGGATGGAATTGACATAAGGAACATCACCACACTTGGATTTGACACTATTATTTGTGTTGATTAAAGCCATGTGATCCATAAAAATCTCGGGAATGAAATAATAATTACCTTTTTCTCCAGAGGAGATCTTCATATTGTATTCCATACCACTTTTATCATCATACTTCTGGGAGCTCTTTATTTCACAAGAACACATATACTTCCTATGCCACTCCCATTTCTCATCTTTGTAAGTTGTACACATATTCATATTTTTCTTTGAGCACTTTTTCTTTCAATGACAAAGGAAAATGATTGTTATCCTAGCGGGTCCACCCATTATACTTAAGTGCTTCGTTGGTTGCATAGTTAGTTGAGATATTTCCTTCTCTAAACACATTTTGCACACCACAACGAGTAAATAAACTCATTAGGGACTTGCATTTGTCAATGATGTCTTTTAATTTCCAAGGGGTCGCATCACCACCATTCAATATATCCACAGTTAATTTGGAATCACCTTCCAAAATAACCTTCTTAAAACCATATTCTCTTAGAGTCTTTATACCCCCAAATAGCCATAGCCTCAGCTTTGTTATTGTAGCATACTCCCAAATTTATACCATAACTCACAATACAGTCTCCCATGTGATTTCTTAGCAGTCCACTCACCCCGACCATGCCTGAATTACCTTTTGAACACTCATCAAAATTGCATTTAATCCACTTTCTTTTAGGAGGATCCCACATAGTATCCTTCCTAGCCAAAATTGTGGCCCAATTAAGATTAATTAGGTCCTTCTTTAGACCCCAGGCCTACTTAATTCTCATCTCTTTATAGGTCAGCCAGACTTTTGAGAAGCTATATCCTCCCACTTCTATATTTTCCTATACCTAAGCTTTTATAATCATGCAAACCTCATTGCTACTTCTCTTTGTCTCCCCGAAGATCCTATTATTCCTCTCCTTCCAAATTCCCTAGGTTAAGAAGGGGGGAATTTGGTTCCAGAGATCCACAATGACCTTATGGGAGAAACGATAGTTGGACCAACTTTCAACAAAAACTTTATAGTTGGGGGGAACACCCAGTCAGTGAAAAAAAAAGGAAGGAAGAATGAACACGCTTCTTTGGAGAACTAGAAATGGAAGAAAAGATGCATATCTGTCTCTTCATTCTACTTGCATAAAATGCATCTATTGACAAGATGAAATCCTCTCCTTACCATATTATCAATGGTTAGAATTCTTCCATGTAAAGCTGCCCACCAAAAACAACTAACTTTTGGCATAAGGTTTTTAATCCACACTTTATCCCAGTGGAGGTATCTACAGTTAGTTAGGAGTTTCACCAATTCATTATAATCTTGTTTAACTGAGAAATAGCCTAAATAATTCCCCTTCCACACCCATTCATCTTCCCTTTCAATGGAAAACTATTCCGCCTCCCCTATGATATTATGCAACCTTTGCAGAATCGACTCCCAGTTTATTTTTATCTGACCTCTCAAGTTGACACTCCTTAATAGCATGTTGAACTCCTTCCATTTAGGTTCTTCCACCTCCCAATTGATATAGTTTGTCACCTT
>VDFB02322987.1:75354-94752 GCA_007258455.2 Sequoia sempervirens
TATTTGACTATTAACCTAGTTATTAAGATACATAATCATTTAACTGCTATATAAGTCCACCAAAAAAAGATCGACTTGAATTAACAATCAAATATATATAATTAAATAATAACATAAACCAAATATAAATCTCAACTTAACAATTTAATCCTTTCCATCATCCTTCTTATCCAACTTTCCAAGAAAATAATCAAATCCTTTTTCTAAGGACTTAACTCTAAAATTCACACACTCCTAGAGCCAAGACTTGGGGTATATCTTAACTGGAACAACTAGTAGAAGATATAGTTTCATAGCAATATCACTATTAGAGGAAGACCTAAGAGAATTATACACATCAAACTACCCAACAACATCTAAAAGAACATACTTTCCTTTATCACGAATAAAAAAAATTTGTTGCAAAAGGATCGCAAAGGAACTATCTCCACCAAAATCAACACCATTATCAAGAAAAAACATCATTATGAAAATGTAAAACATCATTTGCATCAACAACATGATTGCTTGAAGTACCTTAAAATATTGGAACAAAATAAGCCACATGACTTGAACACTAAGATCAAATTTTATTGAGAAGAAGCATCAACCATTATAGTGTCCTTTTACACCAACCAACCATCATGATTGTAAACCAAATCCTCAAGAACCATGCACCACTAGATAGTATGAGGATTCAAAATTGGCTTGCCCTAAAAAATAAACTATTTAATATCATCTTTTCTTATGCACCTTTATAGCAACAATATTGGCAACCAAAGATACTATAAAATTTTGGGAAAATCTTGTAAGCATGCATTTACTTCCCCATAAAAATATTCATTTATAGTAGTCCAAATAAGCCAAAAACTTTTAGAAGACATGATAAATCATAAAATATCAATAAATTTACAAAGAGTAGAAGAACACACAATTTTACTATGCAAAATATCATTCCAACTAATATGGTATTTACCAAACATAAAAGTCCAAGTAGGTAAAAAATAATGCAAAACCATATTTATAAATGGACGATAAAAAAAAATGCACAATAGACGTAACCCACCACATGCCAAACAAGAATTAGACTTACTCACATATTTTCTCAAATAATCAATATAATTTACTTGAATGTCCATTTTCTCCATTTGAATATTCCTTGTCTCAACCATTTCCCTAACAAAATGATATTGTACATCTACATGTTTAGCTCTAGCATGGTAAACAATATTTCTATCTAAATAAATTACACTTTGAGAATCACAATTTAATATTGTAGGACTCTTAAAAAAATATATAGTTACCCACTCTTTGTAATCACATAACTTCTTTGCATGCATGTGTTGCTAGCATGTACTTTTACTTAGTTGAAGACAACACAACTATTTGTTTGTAGTTACTCATCCAACTTACTATTTATCTAAATAGACTAAAGACATAATCACTTGTTGATATCTAATTATCCATACTTCTAGCCCAATTATTATCAATAGGCCATTGCATGTTTAATGACTTGCAAACATCATTAGTAAATAACACATATAGAAATCCAAAATTCCTTTCAAGTACCTAAAATATCTTTTAACTTAGTTTGATGTTATTTTATAGGATTTGACATGAATGTACTTAAAACTTCTATTGTTTGAGTAATTTCTTACCTTGTAGCAACCATTGAATACATAAGGTTGCATACCACACTTGCATATGGAACATTACACGCATCCTCCAAATCCTTTGACAATATTTTGAACTTAACTTAGTTCTCACACATACAATGATACGTATAGGATTATTATTATGCATGCTAAGCCACCAAAACAATCTCAAGACACTTCCTTTGGTTCAATCGTAACTTCATACTAACCCTATCACTATGGATCTCCATACCAAGTATGTGTCTTGTAGCACCTAGATCTTTCATTTCAAATATTATATCCAAAAGATCCTTAAGTTGCCTAATCAATTTCTTATTGTTCCTATTAATAAGAATATCATTTATATAGAACAAGGATCAAAACATGATTACTAACCTATTTATAGTACATATAGTAATTGACATTTCTCCTTGTAAAACTCAATTCTAACATATGAAACAAAATTTTGATACTACATACTTGGTGATTGATTCAACCCATATGAAGACATTTTTAGTTTACAAACCAACCTTTTTTTCCTTCATGCCTTGAATTTTTTAGGTCAGATCATTTATTATTATGTCCATATAAGAATGTAACCTTAACATCCATATGCTCCACTTCAAAATTAAAATCTATAACAATAGATAACATCCTACTGGAATTCAACTTAGCTACATGAGAAAATATCTCATCAAAGTCTTGCCACTAGCCACAACTTGTTCTTCTCTGATGTACCTTCTACTCTAAATTTCTTGTTAAATGAACACTTGTAGCTAATGGGTTTCCTCCCTTTAGGTAGATCAACCAAATCCCAAGATTATTCTATTAAAATGTTACCATATCCTATTTCATGTAATTTCTCCAAGACTTGTTCTCCTTAAAAGAGATAACTTCTCCTATAAACTTTCATTCATCATCAATAAAATTTAGAACAAAAACACAAAAAAAATATAGAGAACTATACCTTTAAAGTAGCTTCCATTGTCATGTAGACCTTTCCATAGTTGACATTGACCTAAAGAATTTTGTTGCAACATATACTTCCTATTCCTCAAAATTTTCACTAGATGTGCCTATATTATCTCCATTTATATTTCCATGCCCACTTATTTGTTCATTTGTAAATGTATCTTACTACACTATTTTTTGTTCAAAATGCATCCTATCACTCTTCTTTGTATTTGTTGTTACCCCTTGGAAATAACTCATTAAATATGACATCCCTTGAATAAAGAACCTTCTAGGTTGCCATCCACACTCTGACCATACCCAATGAAAATGCACTTTTCAACCTTGAAGTCTAGCTTAGATGATTTTCTCTTGGCAAGTGAAAAAATGCCTTGCAATCAAAAATTTTAGGTTTGTTACAACATGCTAAACTTACCTATCCACATTCCATAGAAGTGGGATACCTATTTTTCAAATAACTAGTAGTGTTAAATGGCTTAGCACACAAATCTTGTCCTAGAATAGAACTATTTAACAAGGTTCTATTTAAACTTTCAAACATTTCATTCCATTTAGGTGTGTAAGGTTTTTTACTTTACCTAACAATACCACCACGCTTATAACATTTCTCGAACTTCTTAGAGAAAAATTCCCCACCAGTATATGACCTTAACACTTCAATTTTTTGACTAGTTTGATTTTCTACAAGTGCTTTAAAATCCTTAAAATGAGAAACATTTCAAGAAATTTCCTAATAAAATAGACCCAAACACATCTAGAGTAATTATTAATGAAAGAGACATAGTATGGTGACTTACCAAAAGATTATACATGATCTAGACCAAAGGAAAAACTATAAGTCCTCGCCAAACATGCACTACTCTAGAACTCATTAAAGAAAAATATATCTTATTTTCCTTTCAAAATACACAATGTTGAAAAATTCAAATCCAACAGAATAATCTAAAATATCTTCCACCATTTTCTTACTTACCAAATCTTATAGGTCTTTTTCTTCAATATGACCCGATTGACGATGCTACAATGAACTTGATTTAGATTTAGTAACAATGACATTGTTGTATATTGTTGACTATACTTCACACCTTTACTAGTATTGAATTGCCTCTAACCAATCTACACCCTTTTCATTAAATATTACATGCACACCAAAGTCAGTCATCTTAGAGATAAAAATGAAAATTCTAGCTAAACATCCAGTATATGTAAAACATTAGTTCCTTCCATGAAAGACACTTTCACCTTACCTTGAACAACTATATGAATATGTCTATTATCACTAAGGAAAATTGTACTCCATCACACTACTTGTAATCAAAGTACAAATATTTATGAGATGCCATGTGGTATGATGCACATGGGTAAATCGACTAAAAATGATCATATGTGGTGCTACCAAATAAAAAGAATCACTAGTATACTCATTAGTGTTAGAGGATAATAAATGGGATCATCACTATTTTTGGACTTGTAATCATTTTTATGTGACTTGCATTGCCACAATTCCAACACTTCATCTGAGGCTTACTAGGAGACTTAGACTTGTCCTTCTTAGAATTCTTATCTCCACGACCCTACTTCTTACCTTGTTTATCCTTAGACTTAACCCTTAGAAATAGGGTATCACTATATGTGACATTTTTGGAATCCTCCTATTTCTTCATTTTAAAAAAACCCAATGAGTTCTTATAGTTTGGGTGAAGAATAGTTACCACCGATTGTCATAATTCAATTTTTCGATGAATTAGGTAAGGAAGATAAGAGAAGAAGATGTTTATCCTCTTATTCTATCTTGAATTTGCTCAATGCTAAATAGATTAGAATCAAATTGAAGGTGTTGAGATCATCATTTATTGAATCTCCCTATTTAATCTTTAAGGAATATAACTTCATTTCCAAGAATAGTTTATTTACAAGGATCTTGGATTGTACAAGGCTATTATCTTCTTCCACAATGAATAAGTAGAAGGCTCTTTTGATATGTTTATTAACATATAATTTAAAAGACAGACAAATAACATTCCATCTTTCTTACCCAATCTATTCTAGTCATCATCAAATGTACTTGTAAGTATAATAAAAGAAGATATTATTATCCATTGATCTATCTCTACCAGGAGGTATTCAACCTTCAATCCTTATAACTCAAAGTTTTGACTATTAAATTTCTCAATTTTAGACCTTCACACACTCACCATGAATCTAAACAAAAAAATTGCTCAATGTTTTCACACGATCCTTCAAAAGTTCCCACTATAAACAATTATACATGTATTACACTACAATTTGACACCATAACACTTGTAAGGATATGGATCCAAATAGTGCGGTCCTTACTCAAAAATAGCAATCTAATAATTTTTATTTGAAATCCAATCCATGATATATATCAAGATGATAAATTGGGATATTGAAACACTGTAAGATCATGTGTTCATGTTTTTATATATAATTCAATTAAGCAACATTGAAGGAAACACACACAACAATACACAAGTCATAGATACACATTAGACACATATTTACATGGGAAACCTTTATGAAAATAACCCACTAGCAAAAAGGAAATAATAATTATATCCACATGAAAATATAAATCTAATATAATAAGTATCCCTTATAGAGTCTTGACCTATAGAATACAACATATGACCTCACAACAAGTTTCCACTCCTTTAGGCTATCAATATTCAACCAATTGAACCTCATTCCATCCATATGAGCCTATAGATATAACAATCTTCATGGGATAATAATTATCTAATTGTTTAACTACTATGTAGGGATATCAATAGTCACAAAACCATCTCATGATCATACCATGACATCAACATACTACACATTGTACATGAAATTTTAATTCTCCATATAGAGGTTGAACACCATATATAACAAGTCATTTTTTCTCACATTTAGTCAAAGTTTGTTGGCCAATATTACTTAAATCACATACATGTCTTCTTGCACCATAACCAAATATCATATATGGTTTTTGGTAGTAGATATAAATACTTGATTACCTATAGTTGCTTGAGATAGCTTTAAGTATCCTCTCAAAAACCACCATGCTCCTAAATGTCATTGCATGTATCCCAATCAAACTACAAGTGCACCCACACCATCATATAAACTTTAATAACTTAAAAAAGTATTCAATTGCAAGTTCTCTTCCAAATAAATTATAGTTGCAACTATAGAAACATTAGACTTAAATATCCATGCTAAACTACAACTTATGAAACTCACCACAACTTACAACAACTGATTATGTACTTGTTTACTAGTCTCCAATCAAACAATGTTAACTTGAACATAGAACAAGTTCATAAACTTCTTCGATCAAAACCTTGGTAGGAACTCTCAATCAATGAAATAAATGGTCAAGAATATTCTTCTTATATTGAACTTTGAGGATTCATATATGTAAAAATAATTAATCTTATAGTTATATAAAATAATACACAAAGAGATTATAACATCACAAGATGATCTATGTGGGATAAATAGTTTTAGGAGAAAACCCCACACTTTAAAGAAAAACAATAGTATTATTCAATGACTATAGTTTATATAACAAATATTAGATGATTCCTTTACATGAGTATCACCTACAATTAGATTCTAGAGTACTTTTGATAGTATACTAGTACCTACAAATAAATTAAAAAACTCATATTTGGCTTCACTCCAAGCACCCAATATATAGGAGATCCAATACAAGAAACCATGAGCCAATACCATGACCCAAATCTAGAACCCAAATTCCAATTCTCCCCTCCATGATGAGTCAACATGCTAATAATAGTAGATTCTCTTAGTGTTGGCAACTCAAGGGCAGACAATTGAGAGGGGGAAAACCACGATGGAGGTTAGTCCACAAGATTATACCCTGTTAAAATTATAAGAAAATATGAATGGGGAATGCACATGCATTCAGGCACACTACTTAGAGCTCACTGCTCAATTACAAAGGAAGACACACTATCTTATAGAAAGGTTCTGATTAAATCCATCAGAATTTGAACTGAGAAAATAACATTTGCTAATGCCTGGTTACAGTTCTGATTAAGCACATGAACACTTCTTCACTCTTCTTCACTCTTTGCTCTACCTTCGAATGATCTGCACAATATTCACACACAAGACTTGCACACTTCACACACTCGCAAACAATCGCTCTTATATATCCGCAACAAGAGATTACATCGCTATAAGTTGGCTTCAAAAAAATAGCAAGAAAGAATATAAACAGTCGGCTCAGATCAATAAAGATTATTCATGTGAATCAACCAAGGTTGGCCACAACATAGTGAAGGCCAAAAATAACATCCTCAAACATGAACCACTTCAAACATAAAAAATATGAACATGAAAGAGAAAATATCATATCACGAACACAACGATCAATGCAGACGTGCAACATAGATATAGCATGAACTAGAAACATCCAAAAACATCATGAAATACCAAAGAAGCATCTACAACAATTGAACTAACTGAAATCACATGATCTTCATTCAGGAACACAGACTGAAGTAACAAAAAAGTTGTTAGAATACAAATCTTCATTACTTGATCAAATCTTCACGTGGATCTCTGAAACTTGACATGGATAAACTAGATATACTCAACAAGAAACCATTTAGTCCACAACCTCTGAACAATAATGTACTAATCACACCAACAGAAAGAACTTCCCTTCACCACTGACAACCTGTAGCACTTCTTATTACAATTTTCTCAATATCCTTGACATATACAACTTCTAATGCAACAATGCTAATAGTGACATCAATGAAAACCACATATCAACAACACACCACAACATCCAACAATCTCTGCCTTTGGAATTGATGGCAACACATGATGTGAAAATAAGCATCAATACAACTACACTTACTCCTTCTTAGGTTCTGACTCTTCTCTCCTCAACTCTTCTCCCCACAAGGATTTTTCACATGATTCTTCTCCCCCTTTGACATCAATGACATAGATCTCTTCTATACAAGCTCTGAACCACATATCTGAATACTTGAATATCTGAACATCTGACTACTCCCCTTGAGTAGCAGCCAACACAACATCAATCTGGATCAAAATATGATCATGAAATGCACAGATTGATGCAAATCAATGCATCCTTAGTTATGATTAGGAGGGGTAATCACCCCTAACTTCCCTCTAAGATACTCAAAAGTATCCTTAGGCAACGGCTTGGTAAATATGTCTACAATCTGCTCCTTAGTAGGCACATACTCCAATCTGACTTCCTTTTCACTTACTTTCTCTCTCAAAAAGTGAAACTTGATAGATATATGCTTGGTTTTGGAATACAACACTGGATTCTTAGAAATGCTAATAACACTTGAGTTATCACATAATATAACAATAGGCTCATCATACACAACTCTGATATCCTTCAAAATTTTCTTCATCCACAGTACTTGAGTACAATTATTAGCAGCAACAATGTATTTGACCTTTGTAGTAGATAAGGAAATAGCATTCTGATTTTTTCTTAACCATGAAATCAACTTCTTTCCTAAGAAAAATGCTCCACCACTGGTGCTTTTCTTGTCATTCACATCTCCTGCCCAATCAACATCAATAAAGGAACTTAAAGTAAGATCATCATCTTTAGGATAACATAGACCAAAATCAACTGTCCCCTTCAAGTATTTGAAAATCCTCTTCACAGCAGTCACATGTGATTCTTTAGGATCAGCTTGAAATCTTGCAACAATACATACATCATTCATGATATCAGACCTAGTTTGAGTCAAATAAATTAATCCACCAATCATTGATCTGTATATGGTCTGATTTGCCTTCGAAGAATCATCATCAGTTGTCAACTTGCATCCGGTCACCATGGGTGTACCAACTGGATTTGAATCTTCCATACCGAATTTCTTCAGCAATTCTTTCACATACTTGGACTAAGATATAGAGATCCCTTTATCCAACTGAGTAATTTGCAATCCCAAGAATAATTTCATCTCTCCAATCATTGACATCTCAAACTCATTTTGCATCGCATCAGCAAACTTCATGCACAAGCTATGATCTCCTCTAAATATGATATCATCAACAAAAACTTCCACAATCAAATCTTTATCATCATTCTTGAAATACAGATTACTATCAATAGTACCTTTGTTAACTCCAAGCTTCACTAAGTACTTATCCAATCTGGCATACCATTCTATAGGGGCTTGTTTGAGTCCATACAATGCTTTCTTCAATCGACAAACCATATCTCCATAATTAGTCAACCAATATCCATCCGGTTGCTCAACATACACCTCTTCTTCCAATTCGCCATTTAGAAAAGTTGACATGACATCCATTTGATAAACCTTGTAGTCTTTGTAAGCAGCATAAGCAAGAAACAATCTCACAGCTTCTCTCCAGTAGATATGAGGTGCATTTCCTTCCAACATCATAGTTCTAGCAACATCTAGAACTATTTTGTTCTTCCTTTCCACAACTCCATTTTGTTGAGGGGTTCGCGGTGCAGATAACTGTCTCTTTATTCCATACTCTTCACAAAAAGAATTAAACTCACTGGAAGTGAATTCACCACCTCTATCTGATCTCAGATACTTAATCTTCAGAATTGTTTCTGTCTCAACCATAGCCTTAAAGATCTTGAACTTTTCTAGAGCTTCAAATTTCTCCCTTAAGAAATTAGCCCACATCATCCTTGAATAGTCATCAATAAGCATCATGAAGTATCTATATCCTTGTAAACTTCAGGTTCTAGCAAGACCACACAAATCAGTATGCACAAGATCGAACAATCCATTTGAATTTTGTTGTTTACTCTGAAATGAAATTCTTATTTGCTTTCCTAACTGACATTCTTTGCATATGGCATTAGTAGGTTTCATCAACTTAGGAAGATCTCTCAAAACCTTAGTGGAACTTATCTTGACAATATTATCAAATTTAACATGACACATTCTCCAGGCCACAACCAACTTTCATCAATTTGAGCAATCAAACAACTTTTACTAGCAACACTTAGGTGGAAAATATTACCTTTTTTTTTTGTACCTGATGCAATCACATTTCCATAATTTCCCAATATCTTACACTTACCATCCATGAACTAAAGATTGTATCCCTTATCAACCATCTATCCAACACTTAAAATATTATGCTTCAAACCTTCAACATACAAGACATCATCAGTATTATGCTTACCATCAAGAGAAATACATCCTCTTCCATGGATCACACCAGCTTTGTCATCACCAAATCTCACAACACCACCATCATACTTTTCAAAACTCACAAACTTACTTTTATCTCCTATCATGTGATGAGAACAACCACTGTCAATTACCCATTCATCTTTCTCTTCAACTCGAGTAGCTAGGGCTTTCTCCACATTTATACAACTAGCAGATTTAGTAGACACAAGATTATTTTCCTTGATAGAAATAAACATAAATTCCTCTTCACTTGCATTTCCTCTGTCAGATTCATCATCTGTCACACCTTCATCAGTAGCATAGTAACACTTTTTTTGGAATTTAGGCTTGTCAAATCTTGGCTTGGAAACTCTCTCAAGACACCTTGATGCAAAATGACCTATCTTATTGCAAGAGAAACATTTAATAGGAAACTTCCCCTTATACTTACCTTGTCCTCTGGCTTCTCTTTTCACAATCAATGCTTCAAGTTCTTCAAGCTCTCTTTCTTCTTCATTGAGCTGTTTCATTTCATCCTCATACTTGAATGTCTTTCTTGATGAACTTTCACCCAGATCATATCTTTGTTTATCTCTTCCAGAAGCAGTGGCCTTGAATGTAGATTCAACCTGAGGAAGGGCATCACCAAATTCACTCAATTCAAAAGCGGTAAGCTTACCAATCAACATATCTATGGTAACATTTGTCACAGTTTAGAGTTCTTTAATAGAACTAGCCTTGAATTTGTAGGAATCAGGTAAGGATCTAAGCACTTTAGCAACAATCTCTTATTTTTCTATCTGTCCACCAACACATCTGATACCACACCCAAGTTCATTCACTCTTTGCATGAAAGTAGTAACATTTTCATCATCACCCATTTTCAACTTTTCATATTTCCCTTTCAGACTTTGTAGCTTAGCAATCTTCACATTTGCATCACCTTCATACAAGGTCTCCAACTTTTTCTAGATCTCATAAGCAGTCTTCAAATCCATCACATTTGTCATCTCAATATCAATCAAAACACTCAACAAAGCTTCCTTAGCCCAAATATTATACTCAACATCCATGATCTCAGCAGAAGTAGTAGGACCATTCTGAGGAATAACATATATATTTTTTGTAATGCTCTAGTAGGGTTCACCAATACATCTCAAATGACACTCCATTCGAGTCTTCCACAAGGAATAATTTGTTCCATAAAATCTAGGACTATCCTTCTTATAAATTGCCATCCCGAATCACCTTAGGTTGTTAAACTTCTTCCAAGGAACAAGCTCTAATACCAATTGTTGGCAACTCAAGGGCAGACAATTGAGAGGAGGGTGAATCAGTTGTCACCGAATTTCAAAATTATTCATCTTATTAACCTTATTCTCAGATCTGATCATTAATCATGAAAGCATAAATGAACAACACATCAGAAGCACACATAACACCAAGATTTTTACGTGGAAACCCTGTTAGGGGAAAAACCAGGGTGGAGGTCAGTCCACAAGATTATACCTTGTTAAAAGTATAAGAAAACATGAATGGGGAATGCACATGCATTTAGGCACACTACCTAGAGCTCACTGCTCAATTATAAAGGAAGACACATTGTCTTACATAAAGGTTCTAATTAAATCCATCAGACTTTGAACTGAGAAAATAGCATTTGCTAATGCCTAGTTATAGTTTTGGTTAAGCACATGAACACTTCTTCACTCTTCTTCACTCTCTACTCTGCCTTCGAATGATCTAAACAATATTCACACACAAGACTTGCACACTTCACACACTCACAAACAATCACTCTTATATATCCGCAGCAAGAGATTACATTGCTATAAGTCGACTTCAACAAAATAGCAAGAAAGAATATAAACAGTTGGCTCAGATCAATAAAGATTATTCATGTGAATCAACCAAGGTCGGCCACAACATAGTGAAGACTGAAAATAACATCCTCAAACATGAACCACTTCAATTAATTACTCCTCGAAGAGCCACAACACGCTTCAACACCCTGTCGGCCAAGAACATGAAAAACATGAACACAAAAGAGAAAATATCAGATCGCGAGCACAACGATCAATGTAGACGTGCAACAAAGATAGAGAACGAACTAGAAACATCCACAAACATCATGAAAAACTAGAGAAGCATCCATAGCAATTGAACTAACTGAAATCACATGATCTTCATTCAGGAACACAAATTGAAGTAACAGAAAAACTGTCAGAATACAAATCTTCATTACTTGATCAAATCTTCACGTGGATCTCTGAAACTTGACGTGGATAAACTAGATATACTCAACAAGAAACCCTTTAGTCCACAACCTCTGAACAATAACATACCGATCACACCAACAAAAAGAACTTCGCTTCACCACTGACAACCTGTAGCACTTCTTATTACAATTTTCTCAATATCCTCGACATATACAACTTCTAATGCAACAATGCTAATAGTTTTGACATAAATGACAACCACATATCAACAACACACCACAACATCCAACACTTAGGTTATCATAATGCTTAATAACTCTACCATAATACATTCACCAATTTGAATGTACCATTTTGGCTCCATAATCTCCCTCAAAAAATACTCTACCACATCATAAAGTTGGTCGTGAATCCTACTCAACAATGTAACTCTCCTACAACACTATCTTCGTCAAAGATGCTCTTACACATCCTTCATAATAATATATTTTCTTGAACACCATTACTCACATCATAGTAAGGTATATACATGGCATGACATGCCCAAGTCATAAGTGGGATACTCTTTTCCATGTGGGCTCATAAATAATAAATAGATAAATAATATTAAATAATTAGTTTGAACATTAGATTATAAGGTGTATGGCATGCATATCCCACACACTTTGCAAGTGAATAAGAAGCTAAAGTTCCAACAAAAAAATCCAAATATGTAATTTAGGCATGACTAGTCACTAAGGATAATGGATTATGATAAACCATGGTGTAGGATGTGTCAATGAAGGATAATCTAAGGGTGGGTTAGGTTTATCAAGCAATAAAATCCAAACCTTAATAAATATAATTTTAATAATAGGAAAAATGAGTTGCTCCAAACCCTAATTGAAAATCTCATATAAGATGAATGTAAATAGAAAACCACATTTGAAAACTATAATTAAAATAAGGATTTAATCCTTAAGGCCAAACCTAGGAGGCGTAAGATAATTTGGGTTCTCCAAAAATGGAGAGGGAAAAAGACTTCTACATAAAGTTCTCTAAACAAATGAAATAAATGCAATCAATTAACAACCAATTAACTAAGATAAAATAAGTTGGGACTAATATTTGAAATTGTTGAAACTTAAATGTATGTACATAAATTAAATTATATGTGATTTTTAGCTTGAAATTTGATAATGGTGAAATGTAGTGATATATGTCAAAAGTTGATTTGCTAATATTCTAGAATTTTATGATTGACTCATATGAAGATCTCAAATTTTGTAAAATGACTATTTTTTTCTTTAGATCACTTGTATGAGTTCATATTTAATCTCTGCAAGAATGGATCTAAACTTGAGTATAGATCTAAACCAAAAAAATTATAGACTAAATTGACAAACTCGGAGTATTCAAACTTATTCACCTTGATCTTGTACTATTTGAGTCTTGTAAGGAACTAATGGTGTTTACAAACACCTTTAGAAAATTTGAATTGCAAGGGTCATGTTCTCCTCAATCAAATATTGATTCAAGAATTATGAACCAAGGTTGTGGTTGGTAAGCAAGTGTGCAATAGACCTTTGATGATGTGATGCTCTAATAATGTTTCTAGGATGCTCTTATAAAATGCTCCATAATAACTCCTTTGGAGAACCTTTAACATGCTTGTAGATGATTTCAATGAAAGAATTGATGCCTTTAAATAAAACAACATAGCACATAAATCAACACAAATGTGCACTAGGTTAGCTCATAATTGCTAGTTAGTGGTTGGAATGTTAAAATTTATTTTTTAAGTTTTAAAAGTTTAAGGCTTTGATCCACAAGCACATAGTTGAACTCGATCAATTCTACAGTTGTGGATATAATCTAGAGTGTTGAATGGTAGGTCTATGAATCACAATCAAATCTCTTGGGATCAACGATAAGGAGATTGGGATGTGGTGAACCACGTTCATCATGAGCTAAATTCACACAATACCATATCACTTGTGAGCTAATTATTGTATTTTGGATACTCTAATCAAAGTGGGCGAGAAACATAAGGGAACCTTTCTACCATTACAATAATAAACTATGACATCTTCAATGCATCTATATAAAAGATGTCAAGATATATCAATATTGACACACTTCTATGCCTTGAATCTATTGATTGTATTGAAATATATAATAACCAACTATAACTCACATAATCTTTAATTGAATTATTTATAAGTTTCCAAATATAATTGTTATAATAAATTTGTTAATGATTATATTAAAAAAATTATTCATTATATTCGAATTTTAAAAATTATCCCCTCAAAATAAAAATAATTATGATATCTTATTTCTTATTATATTCATATCTTATACAAATAATTTCGTTACATATATCTATAATAAATTTGGACATAAATTAAATAAAATAACTCTACACCTATATTAAATTTTTAACATACATTAGATAAACAACTCGAAATTGATAAATGTATTTAAGATATGTCAAAATTTTAAGCTAAGCATTCAAATAAATAGCTTTATCTTCACTGACCTATTTTATAAAATTAAAAAAAAAAAATCTATTTATCTTTTTGCATAGGCTTTGGAATGTGGGAGATAAGCAACGTGTGGCCACATGAACTAAAACAGAGGGAATGGCACTGACTTTCATCACACCCCCATTGTTGGGCCAACGACACAGTGACCAATTTACCAACGTAGCCAACTCTTCTACCTTTATTGTATTTTCTTCAAATTATAAGAAAAGCAGCCACAAAATTCGATCACTGAAGGTAAAGGATAAGAACCCAAATGGCCAATCTGGCGGTATGGGTTTTGCGGCTCTAGAGGCGTTCAAAACAGATAAAAAATCTCCCAAAAACATAACTGTAAAAACCAAAAAAAATGACCCACAATCAGTGCAGAAGAATGAAGAGAAGAAAAACAGCATTGCGCATCAAGAGAAGAGAAATGAACACCCCAGAAATGCATCCTCTGAGGATTTAGATTTGAGAAAAAATGAAGATGTTTTGAATTTGAATTCAAGTGCATCTGTAAAACCGTCTTTGAGAGGCGAGGATATTATTTTGGCATTGCAGAAGGCATCTGCTCAGAAAGCAAATGAAGAAGCCCGCAGAAAGGTAAGGAAGAAAAATGCAAGTAGAGTGGATAGCACAAGAAGAGGGTCTTCAAAAACGGCGCCCAGGGTCATGGGGGACGTGAGGCCTATAACTATAAAGTCTGAATGGAGTGCTCGAATTGAGAGCCTTGAAAACCGTTTGAAGGAATTGAAGGAAAGGGCAGAACTTGCATGAAATTGACAGGAGTAAAAAGGTTTTGCCATCCTTGAAACATTTGCAATTCTTTTGGGTATGTATGTATGCAATTATGTTTTCATAACCTTTGAAGGATTAAGATGAATGGATGCTATTCTTACTATTTGTTTGGAAGAGAAGCTACATTTCCTTTCAGTAAAAGAGGGGCTAACCTAATTTTTCTCAGTAGGTTTGCTTATAGCCAAATAGATAGATAGACAGACAGGTTTTACATAATGTCTACCAAATCAAAACAGTCTGTGGGACCCCAGAAGTGGAATGCCTTGCAGAAGAAGTGAGAGACCGCTGAAAGAGGGCATTGGGGAGGTTATGTTTGAAATAAAGTCCTAGCTATTGTTTTTTTCTTAAAACTCGAACCTCCTACGGATCCCTAGTTTATCAATATTTGCCTCTTCGAAGAAAGCAGACATAGAAATCCCCAGTAGACTGTACAAGTAGCCAGTCCCTGCCACACCTGAAGGCTGAGGCACAACATAGATATATTCTCTTTCCAAATTTCAGGTTCGTCAATCTACCAATCTCACACACACCTAAGTTGTCATGAGCTAATCTTCAACCGGACTAGTGAGTGTTTCATTTTCCACCTGATTTTTGTGCCCATGTAGCATTTTGGTCATGTTCATATAGTACTGCTGCTTCCTTCCAAGTTGCTTTGCCCTCATGATTAGTTTCATTTTTGCTTGTATGGTTTTTAATTTCTTGTTCAGTCCTTAGGCATTCATGCAGATTAATGACCTAACTATTCATCCATCGGTTATTATGCTTCATCGAAGTTTTCTTTCTTTTGTTCAACTACTCTCCCATTACTAGCCTGGGCCACCTGTCAGATTTCATTATCTCTGTTTTCTGAAGATAGCCTAGAAGGTGAACTGTAGCTGCTGTTGCAATTGGGAAGATCCATTTTCTATAGAGAAATCTTGTAGAGGATTGAAGCCTTAATCTTGAATCAGATGATGATTACTTCTGAATTCTTCTGTTTGTCTACATTTTAGATTTGATGTGCTGCTTGTCCAAACATCCTATCCATGAAGCACCACCGGCATGACAATTAACCAAAACTAGACCATGGTCGATTCCAATTTCTTGCATCCCTGCATGTATTTTGAAAAGTATATAGTGCTTTCCAACCTTCTTGAATTCTCTTCATCCTCCATGATTTCCAACTAAGCTTATTGTTAAAGACTAGTCCTATGCACAGGCATTTGTATTCTGTCACGATCTCTAGAGGGCTCCACACAAATATGAAGTATATATGTTACTAGTTTCTGTTCTTTTGGGGGGAAAAGACCAAGATCTTGGTTTTGGCAATGTTTAATTGTATCCCTATTTCTTTGCAGAAGAGCTGTATTGCTTTCAGATGACCTCTTAAGATTTGGGAGGATATCGTGAACGACACGAGATTACCACTTTATAAAGGATTTTTATCACATAGCTAGCCATGTGGAACCCCATCCCCTTAGCCTGGCTATATGTTGCCCCAATTTGTCAATATAAATGCCAAATAGAATCAGGGATAGCTGGCATCTATATTTAATCCATGTTACTTCCAAAACATTCTATTTAAAATTTGAATCTTAATGTTGACAAATGGTTCGGCGGATGTCATATTTCAGTTTTTCCAATAGGTTGCCTCTAGGTGGATTTGTAAGCTTAAGTTTATTCGTGAACCTGGTCAGAAGGCCAAAATTTTAAGGTACAAATTTTAACAATATATAAAATAAATGTAAAGAAATCCCTTCTAAAGGTGTTTCTCATACGTCAAAGTAGCATCTAACTTGGCCCTGATCTAAAGAACAGCCTGTTTTGTTATTGGCATGCATTTATTTATATTCTTTCTTGGGGAAAGATTCTTATTGTTGCAAATGCAGTAAAAGAACTTTTTAGTTGTTTACTACTGTGAAATGCACCTATAATCGTTATTGGGGTGGAAGATCTAGTTTCCGTGTTACCCCCAGTGAATAGCATTTCATAAGACTACCTAGTAATTAAATTTTTGAGTTGTAGCTCCCTGCATACAACCACTCTGTAAGAATGGTCTCTAGAAAGAGTTGACTTCTCTGTTCCCTGCATTTTTACTGTGGATCATTGTATAACCTGACCCCTGTTTGATTACTGAAAGAGAAAATTTACAATAAACATGGATGAAATGTAATAAAAACGAAATTTTATTGCTAATCTAACACCTATAACTGAAGAAGAAGAGAATTGTTGTCTCTCAAATTTGAAATTTCACATATCCATAATGAAATCAAATTTATGATTTTTTTCCATATATATCAGCCATTTAGATAATGAGTTAAGTCACAGAAAGCTAATGTGTAGTTATGCAAGGTAGTTGAGTGTAGGTGTGGCAGGGTTTCCCGGCTTTGGATTTGTGAATTTGGGAGTTTATGTACTCCAACAAATACATGGATGTATACGTACATATATCTTACCAAAGGATGATGAGAAAATTGGCTGCAATTCACCTTCCTTAATAAGGTGCTGGTGAGAATCTACAAATTTTGGTAAGGGAAGGTCCCTTATACACAAGTATATGCATATTTTTTATAATGAATATCGCAAATGATTTTCTGTCGATGTAAATAATTGCATGATCAGGAAGTTCGGAGAGCATATTGTGTTTTTATGTCTATATAACACACTTGGGTCTGCATTCATTCATACCTATTCAAATATCTTAGCATTTTCTCCAATTTATTGAATGAAAAGTGGGTTTAGCTTTAGCCAAATATTTTAACAAATTTCTTATGGCACTTTACCAAACTTTATTTCAAATCAATAATTTAATTGTCTTTGGCATTGAGTTTCTGCTGGAATTTTAGTTGTTTCTGAAAATGCACCCACATGGCAGGGACTTTTTAATTAATAAGTTTACTGCTGCAGAGATGCAGTGTAAATGATGATGAAACTTTTCAGACTGATTGTGATTTTGAGTGATATTGCCATGAGGACTCTTGCATGGGTGCTTAATTGTAAGAACTAACATCAATGCAGGGAGATTAAGAGCCTATTGGCCGATAAGTTTAGTTTTGCTCTCCATTTCAGCACTAGTTGCTATGTTAATAATACAATCTTTTTCATAAACTCACCCATGATATTAGGCATGTACAGATAACATCAAGGCAATCAGCAGGTGCAGATATTCCCTTCACACACCCAAAAATGGACAACTAATAACCCATTGACTGTCATCAAGCAACAAACCAGGCATCTTTATGTGCATATCTAGTCATTCACTAGAAATAGAATAAAACAGACATTAATGCATGGTGATAAAGGGGGTATACATTTTGCTGAAAATGAGCAGGATCTTAACTATTTATTTTGGGGTTCATTGATAATGTCAGTCCAACTGTTGAATGTATTAGCAAAAGTTAGAACGGCACAGATTGGTTAACCGAATAGCACGGCAACACACAAATCACGGTCCACTATTAGCAGGAAGCTTACAAATTCAAGTTCAGCACATTTCCTCAAGGTATGCGTATTCACTAATCACATATGGGGGTGATGCAGTGTTCCAAAGAATACAACAACAATGTTTCTCATTCAGCAGTTGTGAACCCACATTTCTGTTATTTATATATGTTTTTATGAATTTTTCTGGTGAACATTTAGAACTATTCTACTGATTACATATAGCAGCAAGATAACTTTTTGGTATAACCTAAATCATCAATGTACCAGAGCAGTTAAGCATTGAAAGGTTTTTATTTTTCACTTGAGCATTTTAGTTTTGAAAGGAAGCTGAGTGCATGGAAGATGCTTTCTACATCAATCTAAGGGATAGAGTAGTTGTAAAAAAAATTTTAAACATCTTTACAGTTATAGATTTAGATGCACATATATAAATCATAAACAGAAAAACAATGAAAACATAACACATAATTTTGTGCAGGAAAAACCCTTTTGAAAGGAAAACCCCACACTCCAAAACACAACTCAATTATATTATTCAGCAACAACAAACAATTTAAGATATAAATGTAGAGTTATGCTCTTGTAGGAGTCTTCACACCTTTTTTTCGATTTTGGAGTAATTTCGACAGCATAATGGTACTTCAACAAACAACAATCTACAACTCCA
>VDFB02322987.1:94852-178522 GCA_007258455.2 Sequoia sempervirens
TACTAACATCGTTTCATCCTGAATCATCCTTCGGTCTAACCATTTAATCAAATACCCCTACCTGATTAAATTCATCAATATTCCTCTCTTAATTAAATAAACCAGCTATCTAATTAAGTCACCTCTTCTCGATAATTAAATCAATCAATCTAATCTAATTATCCCTATTTAATTAAATAATTAATTTTAATTAAATCTCTAAAGTCTATCTATTAAATTAAATAAATTAAAACCTTATTTAATTTAATCTAACAATCATCTCCTTTAATTAAATAAATCAAAATCTTTATTTAATTAATCCCTTTTCACATTCTTCTCATATTTGATTTAAATAAATCCACAAGTTTAAATCAAATAGGTCACATCATCCTAATCTCTCATTAAATTAATTAACTTTTGATTAATTTAATCTCATTTCATGTCCCATCCTCCAACATTTACCACTTGCACATGAAAATAGATTTAATTGATTTATTAAAACCCTATTTTCCTCAACAAGGCATCTTTTTGGAATATTCTTCAAGTTTGAATTCAAAAATCCAAGTTGACATGTACATCCAGCAAGGAGTTTACTCTATCTTACATGTCCTTTTCCTCGAACCAAGTGGAATTTAATGCATTTTTCCTTCCCTCTTGCATGTCATTTCAACAAAATTCAAAATTCAAAATAGGCATTTATTGGGCACAACCAAAACTTGCACATCCTTCATACACTTATAGATTGACATGTGGCATCTTTCCATTGGTTGAATGTTAGTCCCACATGCTCAATTTCGGACTTTCATCCTTCAATATCATCTATAAATAAGAGGCTTCATTCCTCATTTGATCATCCACAAATTATGCAAAGTTACCATGGTCAAATATCTATCAAATTCCATCCATCATCATTGAATCTTAGCTAGGTTATGCAGGTTTTTAGCTTGGAGCATTCACCATCCTTCATCAAAGTGGATCAATTATCATCAACACATCAAGATTGCATCATAGGAATTGGGAAAGGGCCAATTTTCACATCAAATTGGCACCAATTCCCCCTTGGGATTATGAGTTTGCTAGTTTAATTAGGATTCAATCTCTATTTTGTTATTTTCATTGTGTTCTTCATTTCTTTTTTCCTAATTTAAGCTTTGTGAATGGATTTCATGGGGAATCCTTGTTCTTGCTTGCAATTTCTAATCTAATGTGTTTGTTCTTATTATTTTGCAGGTATTAGGATTGGGGTTCGCACAAATACAATAATTGAAAATTAATTCCTATAAGAATAAACTAGTCATTCAACCCCCTCCCCCTATTATTATTTTTTGATTCATAAGCAATAAATTTATATTAATTTAGCAAAAACGATTACAGAGAGACCACCATGGAGTGACCACTAGTTCATCAATAGACTGCACCTTAGAAATAGAAACTGCCTATAATGAGCACGTAGGGTCCAGAAAAATGGGAATAAGACATTACCAAAATTCCTAGAATCCCCAAGCAATACAAGCAATAGCTACCATAAACCATACCCGATACTATAGCAACCTAATTTAGCATCCCTTTTTAACAAACATTAACTAACCCATGAAACCATTCGAAACAACGAAGTCCTTGAAGTCCAGAACGTTGCAATGACCGAAAGATTGGGAGAGGCCGAGCATCTGTTGAAGGAAATCAACCCCTACCGTTGCAAGCTGCTTATGTTCCACTAGGGCCATCCCCTTCAGATCAAATATGAAGGGATAAAACTTCACCACCTCGCTAGACACATAGTATGTAGGCAGGTCATGAGGCCTTGACACACCCAACCTAGGGGAGGAAATGGTGAGAATTTCCTCTAGACCCACCAACCATTTTGCGTGAAAGAGCTTCTTAACCAACATTTCCACATCTTTCTTTGCCATCCTGATTTCCAACAACACTGCCACGAATTTGGAGGATATATGAGTATTGACCCACTTGGTTTCTCCATTGCTCAGAAAGCCCTTGCTTAGGATCATTTTAACTGTAGTAAGAATGAGTGGATCATACTTCTTTAAGATCCTCTTGATTCGTTGCTCAATAGTCTACCCGTGAAATGACATCTCCTGCATCGATCTATCCAAATGTATAGGGGTATCTACCCCAATGTTGGTCATCATCTTAGCAGACATTTTCATAACAATCTTAGATCTTTCCTCCATCGTATCCCCAAAGAAATCCTTAACAATGATGCAGAGACAAATACTCAATACCGATGAGGAGAAAAAGCTTCCCCACACCAGAATTAAAGCTATGAAATGGAGGCGTCGATCAAATCAATTCATAATTGTGAAGGCACATAATAAGCTTGCTGTGCAAATAGCCAACCTAACATTGCAAGATCACGTACTTGCAATAGTTACCAAGGCCGAATTTGAAGTGATGTATTGAACCCCCAAAAGGTGGGATTTGTATAACCTTGCTAATTCATTATGACAACCACAACGTGCCCCATTCTGACATAGCAATACTAACGTCATCCCTATTGCCATGTCAAACACTAATTAGGAAAGGACCACACTCTACATATTTTAACTCCGAAGTGATGCCAATCTAATGGTTTCCCAACCCTCCCACATGAGTGTGGGAGGGCACCCTCCCAACCACCCACGAATGCTATCTTAGTTGCATTTATCTGTTATTGAGATACCATTTTCACCCTGATTAGAGAGTGCATCCGCCTTGATGTTTCCTTCTTTGAGTATATGATTTATTGTCACCAACTCAAACCTATCCAACAATCCCAAGGAAAAATCTAACCTTGCAACAAGTTTCCAATTTAACATCCTCTGAGATCAAAGATCATTTATTACTAGTGATGAGTGGTGCCTTCAACCACCACTTTCTTAAGCTTCAAATCATGGCACAATTTCAGTTCCAAAGTCATTTCCTGCAATTTGGCCATATTGTTTGTTCCTACCGAAAGAGGTCTAGGCAATTTCCCCATAATCCTATTGTTTTAGTCTCTAATAATACATCCAGCCTTGGATAAACTAAGATATCCTCTAGAGGCGCCATCGAAGTTCAATTTTTACCAACCCCAATATGGGGGCATCCACTTGACGTTCTTTATATTTTCTTGCTTCCTTGATCCACCCTCCCCAAAGAAGGGAGGAATCCTCAAACCATTCCATGACTGGTGCTTTTTTGCATCCCATTCAGTGAATGTAGTGTTCTTACTGGGCTAGTCTACCACCCTTGAGTTAACAAGCTCAACTAGGCATGCCTCAATCTTATGCTAGAGGGATTGGATAGGCATTTCTTTATTATGGAATATGCACTTGTTTCTCTCTTTCCAAACTTCCCATATTAACATCTAAGGAACAAAGACCCAGAAACTATGATATAATTCCTATTTGTGAATGAGAGAGCACCCAAGAAGCCAATCCAAGAGATTATTTGGGAGTGCACTCTTCCATTGTAGCTTTGCTAGCAACCAATTCCAACAATCCTGAGTAAAGGGGAAATTCAGGAAGAGGTGGTCGCCTATCTCTTCATTCTATTTATAAAGGCTACATTGTGATGGACCATGAAAGCCCATTTTAGTGAACCTATCAGTAGTTAAGGCTTGTCCTTGAGATGCTACCCAGGTGAAGATGCCAACTTTGGGTAGGCATTGCTGAATCCTAACAAGGTTTACTAGGGAGCCTTGCTCGCCCAACCCATAGGCCCAAAATCATCTTGTAGCCTTCCTTTGCATTATAAGTGGCAGTAGGAGAGGCATCCCAACAAAGAGTGTCTTGTCCCTCCTTGAGGCATATGTTGCGTTCACATAACATTCTGTCAAATGCTTTTGCCACATCTGAATCCAAATCAAGGTCTCTTAGACTCTTCCACTGGGAAATTCTACAACCATCCTACTGTGTAATCACCATATAGTCTCTTACCTTATCTCCCCATGCCTGTTGTGTCAGAAGTTTTATGTTTTCAAACTCAATTCTGCCTGCCAATTTGGGATAACCATCCCAAGAATCTTCCCAAGAATCTTCCTAAGAATCTGCTGATCTACCATCCTTGATCTCCTAGGTTAGGTAATTCAAAACCAAATCCTTCCAAGTACATATAAAATTCAAAATCCTAGATCCCTTAGGAAGAGTACTGGAGATGAAAATGTTGTTCCCATCCCCACCAAGGTATTTGGATTGTAAAATTTTAACCCATTTCAAATTTTGTTTTTGTGTGAATTGACTAGACAAGTTTCGCTCTGAGTGCTTTATTTTGGAGAAGGTTCTTCATCCCCATTCCATCTTTCTCTTTGCTTTCACAAACTTACTTCCATTTAATACAAGGATATTTATACTAGTTTGAGGTGCCTTTCCAGAAAAAGGATTTCATCTTTCTATTCAACTCTTTACTTGCATCTATGGAGAGTGACATGCATGAAATAAGGTAGGTAGGTAAAGCTAAAATCACTGATTAGAGTTTGGTTAAGTGGCCCGCCTAAGAGAGCCACCGATTCTTCTATGAAGCGATTCTATTACCCACCGTATCAATAAGGTTGTCCCAAATTTTTCCTCACTGAACACATTTTTCCAGAGGTAGCCCGAGGTATTTACAGGGTAGGTTTCCCTTTTTGAACTTCAATATTTTGAAAATATGAGCTTCTCTCCTTGCCGAAGTGTTAAAGAAGAAAACTTTCAATTTCTCTAGGCTAGCTTCCTGACCTGAGGCCAAGGAGTAGTTGTCTAAAATTTTCCTGAAGTTCCTTGACTCCTTCTCCTGGGCACTCCCAAACAACATGGTATCATTAGAAAACTACTGATGTGTGGATTTTGACAATCTACTAGTGATTTTCACCCCTTCCACCTTTCCAGAGCGCCATGCACTCAAAATGGAGCTCCCAAGGGCATCAACCATAATGATGAAAAAGAAGGGGCAGATGGGATCCCCCTGACGAAGACCCCTCGAGGCATTGAATAATCCTTCTAGAGAGCCATTTAGAAGGACCGAGTACCTAGGACAGGCTACCTAACCAAAGATTTAGTTCAACCAATCTCTGTCAAAACCAAACCCTTCCAGCACCTTGAAAAGAAAATGCCAATTCACCTTATCATATGCCTTTTTGATGTCAAGCTTAACAAGCATGGCCTATTTCTTTATTGTTTGTATTGAATGGATGACCTCTTGAGTAATTATTACCTCATATAGAATCGACTTGACTAGAACAAAACTAGTTTGTTCTTTTGAGATGATGTCTGGAAGAAGCAACTTGATCTTGTTCACCACCACCTTTTCTAGAATCTTATAGATAGTATTACATAGGGCAATCAACCTATATTCATCCAAAGTGTTAGGTTTCTCCTTTTTTGGAATTAAAGCAATAAAAGTTGTGTTGATCTCCTTGAGCACTTGACCAAAACTTCTGGAATCTTTAATGGAATTAGTGATATCCTTTCCCACGATATCCCAACATCTTTGGAAAAAGCCAACGGGGAAGCCATTCAGGCTTGGGGCTTTGTCTGGGTGTAATTGAAAAAGAGCCATTTTGATTTCTTGCTCTGTGAATTTACTGTTCAACATTTCATTCTGAGAGTCCATGACCAGCCTGGGAATGCCATTCAGGGGATTTTTTTGTACCTTTAATTGGACCCCAACTCATCATTTAACAAGTTTTGAAAATGTTCAACCACAACTTGTTTGAAATCATCAATTTTGTCCAGAGTTCGACCGTCCCTTGATTTGATACAGGTTATTTTGTTAATTTCCCTACATAGCTTGGAGTTATGGAAGAATTTCATGTTTTTATCCCTAGCACTAAGCCAAAATTCCCTAGATTTTTTCCTCCAAAAAAATTCATCCTTTACTAGTACATCATTCAAATTCTTCAATAATTCCTTTTCTTCCAAGAAACATTGATTGTCCATTCCATCTGCAATGATCTTCTCTAAGGGCACCTTCAGAGCCTCTTCACAACTCTGTTTCTCCATGAAAATATTCTTGAAGCATTCCTTGTTCCATCTTTTCAGATTCTACTTTATTACTTTCAGCTTAGAGGCAAAACAAAACATCTTCGTCCCACTAGGATGGCATGCTTCCCACCACGACTTAATAAGATGGAAAAAGTTTGGATCTTTGAACTAGATGTTCTTGAACTTAAAGGGACACCTGGCTAGCCCCCTCTCCCCAACTATCTCCAGTGCCACCAAAAAATGTTCTGAACCAGATCCAGGTAGAATATGGAATTCCAGGGTAAATGGGAATAAATGAAGGTCACCTTTGAATAAAAATCTATCAATATTATCAACAATACTATAGAAACCAGTCCGCTTGTTGGTCCAAGTGTATTGACCATTCCCCTTAGGCAAATCAATTGACATGTTCCTCTCTACAAATCGTTCAAAATCCACTTGGGATTGCAATTTTTTACTAACACCCCCTTTCTTTTCTGAAGACTTTAGGATTGCATTAAAATCCCCACCCAGTACACAAAATTCAATGGTAGGAAAACAACAAATATTGTCTAGTTTGTCGCTTTTGGATATCGTTATTTGGACCATAGACATTGACAAGTAAAAAACATAAATTTGATGCCAAGCTTCTTACCTTACACATGATCCAAAATCGACTTGTAGCTATTTCTTATATGACTGCCGATTGAGGCTTCTAGAGAATCAACAAACCACTTGAAGGGCCGTCAACATTGACCCCGATCAATCTCTACATCTTCATTTTCTTCCCGAAGTTAGTCTTCTCCTATTCCACTAGCTTAGTTTCTTGTAACATACAAATATCTGGTTGCATAGATTCTAACAGATGCATAATTAGGAATCTCTTGTTAGGGGCATTAAGGCCCCTAACATTCCATGAAATGATTTTCATGGCTGTTCAAGAAGGGGATCACCCTTCCCTACTTTGAGCATAACATTGATATTCATTTGTCCATTTGCTTCACCGTCCCATTTCAAATTTTCTTGATTTGGGATCCTGCCTCTTTTCTTACAATCACCATAGTCTAGGAAAAAATGAGAGCCTCTTTTTGTCCTATGCCAAGCTTACCCTACTCTAGTGCCAATGGAGGGTCCACCTTCTACCTCTTATTTGGTTTTTGTGCTGATTTAACATTCATTATGTTGGGATCAATATTTTCTTGATCTTGATCATTCAACTAGTCTTCGAACACCTCATCCTCATCTATGTGGAGGGATCCACTCTTTGCAGCCTCTACCAACTCCGTCAATTCCTTCCCAACCTCAATTAGAGAATCCATACCCTCTTTCTAAATTTTGTTTCCCAACATCTCAATTGCTTTAGAGATTTTTTGGTCCAGTGCCTCAACATTTCCATTATCCCCTAAAGAGCCACCCATATCACCCATGGCTCTAGATTCATCCTAGACCTCCTTCTCCTTTGGCTGGGAGCAATTGGCCTCTGATTTGGGAAGAACCGTTTCTGCACCAATTGGAGAATGCAAATTGGAAAATAAGGGGTCATTGTTCTGCTTCAAATTGCTTTGTATTTTATTGGGGAGGCGTTATCCTAAATTTTTAACTAGAGTGTCAGTGGTGAAAGAATCCATAATCATGGCTTTCTTCCATTCACCTTACTATGAGATCAGACCAATCTCATTCCAAATGAGTCTATTGGGGGCATTCACCACATAGATCCTGATATGCGAGCCAACACCATCAAGGTCCATCCTCGCTTCGGCTATAGTGCCTCTCAGTTCACTTTTTGTTTTTGACAGTGACTTGGTTGTACTTGGATATTATGATACTTTGATGCTCAGTTATGATGATACTTGATGACACTCTTATATCTAATGTTTATGCCCATAGCATGCTTAGTAGATCAGCTTAATTGATTATGTGGGTTATTATTGATATGGGTATTATGTGATTGTTGGACGTATGTTCTTATCATGATTTGGTATTTGATTATTGTGCATTGGTGTTGTATATGTCTAAAAATGGTCATGATTAAGCTTGTTAATTAATTAAATATGATTTATTTAATTAATTCCTCTAAATGTCATCTACATATAAATAAATTTAATTATTTATTTATATCGTTCATCTTCTAAATTCTTCTACCTTTAATTAAATTAATTACTAACATTTCCATCTTTTCGCTTAATTAAATTAAATAAATTTTTATAATTTATTTATATTTAATTATCATCCTATTCTAGAGTTTAAATATTTTAAATATTTAAATAATAGAATATCTTCTTCATCTCATCTTTTACCTTTCGCTTGATTAAATTAAATAAATTTTTATAATTTATTTACATTTAATTATCATTCTATCCTAAAGTTCAAATATTTTGAATATTTGAATAATGGAATATTCTTCGTCCCCAATTAAATATTAAATATTTTAATTTAATATTTTCCACCTCACCCTATTTTCATTTTAAAACATAATTAAATAATTTATTTAATTATGTGGGTTTCCATTTTCATCTCCACTTCCCAAATTTCTAACTCATGCTAACTCGCCCTTCCAAATTTGCATCTCATCCTTCGAAATGGAAGTTTCCCTTCGAAACTCAATGACGAAATTCGAAGAAATGGGAAACCTTCCATTCTCCTCTTCTACTTTCAAAAATCTCCCGCCGTCCGTTCGAAACAAGCTTGATCCGGATCGTCGATCGATTCAGCCAATCAAACTCGTTCGAAAACTCTATAAAAGCCCGTGCAAATCCAAGCCTTGGTTAATCAATCCACTTACACTATGCATAATCGTTCATGTTCGCACACTTCGTATACTCATTTACATAGCCATATTTTCACCAGCATTTGCATGCATATTAGTTTTAATATCACAGCAATATCTTTCATTTTAGCATAGCTTTCTTGCATTTTGCATATTATGCATTCTCATTTTTATCTCGTTCTTCATGTTGTCATTTTGTTGAGCTCTACCTGCTGATCTGAGAGCCATTCGAAGCAACAAAACGCTGAAGTTAGAGGAGGATAAGACGGTTTCGAGAAGCTGCGATTACGGTTTGCATTATTCTGTTTTTCTTTTACAACTTTTTTGATTTAATGTCTTATTAACATGTGTTGAATTTTTATTTAATTGATCTAATATTTTCATACACACATAAAATGGCGCCCACCGTGGGGCTCGAACCCACGAATTTAACATTTTCTGTAAGTTTATTTTGACAGTTTCGGCTTTCTGGAATTGGTTCTTCAGAAAATTCTGACGTTTAGGCGCATTCAAAAATTCCTGACGTGCATACGGAAAACTTTAACTTTTGATTTTGCAGAATTTCGACGTGCATCTCGTGACTGTTATGGCGCATCCCGTGACTGTTACGACGCATCCTGTGACTGTTACGGTGCATCCGTGATTGTTAAAGCGCATATAATGACTGTTAAGGCGCATATAATTTTCTTCTCATATGCACAGTAATTATTATGACATTTTCTTACGGCGCATCCAGTCTCTGTTTAGGCGCTTATAGTATTTGTTCCGGCGCATCTAGCTTCTGTTCGGGTGCATCCAATTTCTGTTTCGGCGCATATAGTCTCTGTTCTGGCGCATATATGTTTCGGCGCATACAACCTCTGTTTAGGCGCATATAGACTGTAACAAAATTTACAGAATTCTGAGTCTGACGCATTCCGCAGACAGAATTCTGTTTCCTTTCTAAAGTTTTAAAATGAAGCAATCCTAGGGTAGCCACATCGGGATAAAATGAAGCAATCTAGGATAGTCACCAAACAATGAATCTTGCAGTTAAAATTGAACAATCTATTTTTTTGGTGAAGCAATATCTTCATTTAGAATAGCTCATTGTTATTTGGATGTTAAAAAGAACATTTGCTTGCTGTGATTGTGGCAATAGGTCTATGCTCTCCCCTTAACTGGGTGATCAGAATACCAGACTTGCCTTTTAATTTCATTCAATTTTATTGTTACATCCTTTAGAGAGCCTGCCGTAGTGGGAAAAAGTACTCACCCTACGGGAACGACTCAAGTGGGTTCAAGCCAAAGCCAGGCTATTCTGCCCCACTATAAAATTTAAAGCAGATCTGGGGAAACCCTCTTTTGCTGGTAGTGTGCAAGATAACCATCCCCAAAGCCTTTGTTCTAAAGGTTGGGAGGTCTCCTAAGGGAGTTTATTATTGCCGCACCGAATAGAAATCCTTACTACGAACCTAGTGTAGTAGCCAGCCGAGTCAGTTGCCAAACATTCTAATAATCACAGTGCAAGGGGAGGGAAGAATCTGCCCCCAAGACACTCACCATATAACTGCCAAGGACTGTTTGCTCAGGGGATCCGGTATTCACTTCCGTAACTCTGAGTACGCACCTGGAAAAGACAAAAACATAGGCGCCCCTTCAAGGGTGACACGACTGTGTGAGTTGACGCAGTTCTAAGATGTGGGCTGTTGATTACTAGAATGACCTATTTGAGCACTTAAGAGTGAGTCTGCCTGAACTGTCTTTCATGTGAAAAACCTGTGAAAACATTTGATGAAAAACATTTCTTGATCAAACACTTCATATTAGTATAGGGCTTTAAGAACAACTATTTTCAAAAATGTTTGTTGTGTCTTCCATTACATTAAATTCAGATAAAGAGATTATCCAAAAGAAACATGAATCTAACAACAACTGAAAGCCACTTAGGAGTTTTGTCATATCATTACTTCAAAAAAATTCCCAATACCTTTTCCATGCTTAGGGATTGGAAGTCAACAAAGTTTACCAAGAAATCAGTTTCTAAGAGAATCAGAAAACCTAAGAAAACTGTTAGGATATAAGAAAACACTGCAAAAGAGAAAATTCTTGTACACAAATTGACAAGTCTTGCTTCAGTATCGAGGATTTCTTCACAGATATCAGGATTTTGTTAGAGGATTCATTGACGAATATGCTGTAGATCCCTTAGATTCCCGAACTTGTTATCAAAGAAGAGCTCTATCACAACGGCATAATCATAACCAACCTCTAGAATTTGACAACATACCCCAACCTTCGATAGAATGTCCTTCACACCCAAGCCATATTCTTCAAAGATCTTGAGAGAATCTCCTTGAAAACGAAGATCAAAATCTTTTAAAGTGCACCTTTCAAAACAACTTTCTAATTTTTGGCTAAACTTCCCCCAACAGGATTCTGAAATCCTTTATCATCCTGGAAGCCACAACCAATAAGTTAGGAGCATCCTTGATCATATCATAAGATTACATATCTTATCAGATCAAGATATCATCACCGTTGCACTTGTCAAAAAAATTGTGATCTAAGTTTAAAGGAAATTTTCAAAAACATATGCCTATCTCCACAAAATCTCAACATAACAAATCAAAGGATACAATCCAAAAAGAAAGTCATATTCAAAACATTCGCGAAGAAGGGGAAAGCAGTAATCCCATTTTCAGCATAAATAAAAATCCACTTTTCAACAACAACATGGACAATAGAGAAGAAAATCCTTTTCATAATTACAGAGATAAAAATCAAGTGGATAGTGATGAAGAACAAGAAGAGGAACGTCTTAGAGAGGTTGAAAAAGATCCAAAATTCCATAAAGCCATTGAAAAGATCTTGCAGCGAGACAAGGAAAAATATTTTTGCTATCTAGCCGAACAAGGGGCTAAATTACCTCACTACTTTGACACTGAAAACTTGAAAAACAAACCTAAACAAACACCCCTTTCAGATCTTAGTGCTTTAACCCAACAAATCAAGGCACTTTAAGGACAAGTTAGAGAATTACAAGGGGGAACAACCACAAAGAAATACACTCTGGAGGACATCTGTCCTTATCCTTTCGACAGAAGTTTAAACATGATTCCTTTTCCCAAGCATTGTGAAATGCCAAAATTTGATCGCTATAATGGGAAAACGGATCCAATCGATCACGTTAAAGACTTCAGGAACCTGCCATTAGAATTTTCTTACGAAGATACTTACTTAATGCGATTATTTCCTAGGAGTCTGGGAGTACATTCTATGGAATAGTTATCCAAGATCACACCTCTCGTCAAAACCTTTGAAGAATTGATCAACCTATTCATATCACAGTATACTTACAACATACAACATCAAATCACCATGATAGACCTTTGTAAAGTTGCACAAAGACCTGGTGAACCTTTCATTACATTTCTTCAGAGATGGAGAAGAATGTTTGCCAGATACCCACGTCCTGTCCCTGAGAAAGAAAAGATGGTTAAACTTTCATCAATAGTTTAAATTCAGAAATGAGCTATCACTTGAACTTTCATTGTCCCTCTTCTTTTGAGAAAATGATCGAAGATAACTTAACCATTGAAAATGCTTTGGTCAAAAGAGGCATAATAAAACATGACAAAGAAAATCCTAGCTCATCTAACCATCACAATAATCAGGACAAGTCCAAATTCTGGACTCGTAACAAAAATATGGTGAACGATGGTGTTGTGGATGCAAATCATGCTTCAACCAAACCATTTGTCCTCACTACTCCAAACACTTGCAACAAAAATTTCAACTCAATTGCAAATCATGGAAATAATCCTCCTCTATCGAGGAATAATACAAATCAAAACTCTACTCCCCATCAAGGGATTTCCAACAATCAGGGTTACCGAGGAAACAATAACAATCACAATTCTTTAGGGAACACCTCAAATTCAAATCCGCAAAGATTTTCATTCTTCTCAAATAGAAGAACTTTCACTCCATTGGGTCAATTTGTAGAATCCGCGTTTAAAGAGTTGATGGCCAAAAATGTCATTACTTTACCGCCTCAACGGAATTATGAACCCAGTGTAAAGCCTCCATCATGGAATGAGGCACACTATTGTGATTATCATCGGTGTAAGGGTCATTGTACAAACAACTGCGAAGCCTTGAAGAATGCTATTCAAGACTTGATTGATAATGATATCATCACAATAGAAGGAAATCAACAAACCAATGTAGACCACCAAGCATTTCGTAATCCTTTACCTAATTATCAAAAAGGTGAGTCTTCTAACAAAAAAGTGAATCACATTAATGATGATCATATAATCAACCATATCTACGTAGACGATGAGCGAGTAAATGTCATTAAAGTCAACGAGAAGGTGGAATATAGGGAAGTCAACGCAACAACAAAAGCACAAGCTAAAGTTGTCTTGAAAGGCGCTTCTTCAAAATCCATTGAATCCCCACCTCAACATCAATATGATTTGGTCAATCAACTTCGAAAAACCCCCGCTCAAATTTCAATTTTGGAACTATTAAGGATTTCTCCAGCCCATAAAGAAGTTCTCGAAAAATCCCTCATTGAAACCAATGTATCAACTGAATTGGATGTGAATCAATTTCAAGCCATGGTAGGGCATTTGTCCTCACCCACTTGCCTTTCATTCTCTGATAAAGATGACATTTCCATAACTCATCCCCATAACTCCTCTTTGTACTTAGAAGTCATGATTCATAAGTTTCACATTAGACGAGTTCTAATAGATGGAGGTGCTGGTTTGAATATTTGTACCTTGAAGTTGGTCAAAGCCTTAGGATTTTCTGAGGAATCCATTGATTTTAGAAGAAAGATTACCATAAAAGCCTATGATGATGAAGAAAGAGCATCCAAAGGTCTAATCATGCTGCCAATCAGAGTGGGCCCTGTTATAAAGAATACTTTTTGTCAAGTACTGGATTGTGATCTGGCATATAACATCTTGTTAGGTCATCCTTGGATCCATGAAATGCAAGCTGTCCCATCAACTTACCATCAATGTCTCAAGTTTCCTTATGATGGACAAGAAATCACAATACCTGCTGATAATTCCAACACTCAAACTTGTGCCAACATGAAAGCTAGTCATGATACTTTGGTCCCTAATAATCGAGAAGCTCATGCTAGTACTTCTCTAAAGATTGACACACAAATTAGGCAATTGACCAATAGTTTTGACAAAAAGATAAAATTCAAGGATCATGGAGTTGGAGAATACTCTCTTTGTCTTGTCAATTTACCTACATCACCTCGATCACATGGACAACCATCTATCAGGGAACACCAAATATCAGCAGCTTCAACATCAAAGCAAATGGCAATAGAGCCAATTACAAAATTTAATGGACAATTCATCAAAGAAAAATTCCCCATGGAAAACCCTGAGGATACCGAAATTCTAAATTGGCTCTATAAAGATGAAGATGAAGCAGTTTCTAACGTCAAGTTACCCACAGACAAATATGGAAAAGGATATTTAATCATGCAGAAGATGGGCTATGACGAAGGACCTATCAGAAAAAGGAAGGAAGGAGTAGTTGAACCCATTCACCTCCGCGGACTTGCTGCAAAAGAGAAAACAGGATTGGGTTATGATACTCACTCTAAAGAAAACAAATCCAAACACGACAATGTCTTCGCATTACAAGAAAGCTCAGATTCCAGAGAAGCATGTTTGACAACAGTTCAGAATTTCCTAGACAACAATTCTGACACAGACTCTACTGAATATGAATGGGACACCATTTATAATAATGAGTTCTGGAGGGACAAAGAAGTGGATGTAATACACCAATATGCCCCAACTCTAATTGAAGGACAAAGTTCAGGGTCTCAACCACAAGAATCTAAACCACAAATCGACTATGATTCTAGTGATACTGAATAAGATCTAAACGAACAAGACTATCATGAGGACAGTATCATCATTGATTCACCTCATACCTCGGATCCTATAGATCACTCTGTTATGACCTTAACCATAGCCAATTTCACACAACCTGACGATCCTCTACCTTTAATCCATCCTGACCTCATTGATTGGGATTCTACTGAATCTATTAACATACCCATGTTTCCAAGTGATGAAGCTATTGTAAACTTCCTTTCCGCAGAGGATACAAATGATTGTTCCACTAGCGATTTTTGACATAGAGTTTTTGATCAGGAGAGTGTCAAGTCTCCTAGCTGCAAAAGTAAAAATATAAAAGAAAGATCTAATGGTGAAAACCAGAATCTGGCAATATTAGATCAAACAAAAGATAAAATAAAGAGCGTATCAGATGGTGAAAACCTCTTTGAGGCACCAAATGATGGGACTCTTGACACTCTCCCGGAGCACTACCATGAACGATCGCCTATTCTGATTGAGCCTACAAATGCTGTCGATCTTGAGACTTCAGACAAACCAAGAATTTTACAATTAGCTGCATCAATGACTGAAAAAGAAATACCAGAATTCATGGAATTCCTAAAAGAAAATCAGGTCAATTTTGCGTGGTCTTATGCTGACATGCCTGGTCTTGATCCTGATCTTATCATGCATCACTTGTCCATCAAACTAGGGACCAAGCCGGTGAAACAAAAACTCAGAAAGATGCACCCTCATGTTGCATTATTGGTTAAGGAAGAACTAAGAAAACTCCTTGATGTGGGCTTCATAAGACCAATTGACTATGCAGAATGGATTTCTAACATTGTACCTATATCCAAACCAGATAAAACTGCCAGAATATGCACAAATTTTAGAGATCTCAACAAAGCATGCCCTAAAGATGATTTTCCATTACCAAACATTGACACTATAGTTGATCTAACAGCTGGCCATGCCATGTATTCATTAATGGATGGTTTTTCTGGATATAACCAAATCAAGATTGCACCTGAAGACCAGGAGAAAACAGCTTTCACATGTCCATGGGGAACTTATTGTTGGAACGTCATGCCTTTCGGTCTGAAGAATGTTGGGGCTACCTACCAAAGAGCCATGACTACAATCTTTCATGACATGATGCATGTCTTCATGGAAGATTATGTGGATGACATATTGGCAAAATCATACACCAAAGAAGGACATCTTGAAGTATTGTCCAAAATATTTGCAAGATTAGAAAAATTCAAAGTTCGCCTCAACCCTAAGAAATGTGTTTTTGGGGTCAAATCTGGAAAATTCTTGGGGTACATTGTTTCAGAAAAAGGAATTGAAGTAGATCCAGCAAAAGTTCAAGCAATTATGGAAATGCCTCCACCAAAGAACATCAGTCAGTTAAGATCACTGCAAGGACGACTTCAATCTATACGGAGGTTCATTGCACAATTGGCCGACAAAAGTCTGCCATTCACACATCTACTGCATAAAAATGTTCCTTTCAAGTGGGATGACAAATGTGAATTGGCTTTCCAGAAAATCAAAGAATATCTAATGACTCCACCAGTTCTCGTATCACCAAATCCAGACAAACCACTCATCTTATACATTGTTGCAACAGAGACATCTCTGGGGGCACTGCTAGCACAAGAAGACACTACTGGAAAGGAACATGCAATCTACTACATCAGTAGAACACTAACAAGTCATGAGCTCAACTACACTTCTATTGAAAAGGCTTGTCTGGCAGTAGTTTTTGCTTCACAGAAGTTTCAGCATTACATGCTGATCCATACAGTCAATTTGGTTTCGAAGATTGATCCACTCAAGTATTTGTTGAGCAAAGCATCATTGACAGGGAGGTTAGCAAAGTGGGTAATGATTCTAAGTGAGTTTGACATACACTATGTTGACCGCAAGGCCATCAAAGGACAAGTTATAGCTGATCAATTAGCAGAGGCACCACTACAAGCAGATCATCCCTTGCACATTGAATTTCCAGATGCAGATGTATTCACTGCAGAATCTAAACAAACGTGGGCCTTATATTTTGATGGTTCTTTCACTCAACATGGATCGGGGGCAGGCATACTTTTTGTCACCCCTCAAGGGCATACCATTCCTCGTTCATATAGGCTAATGTTTCCATGCACCAACAACATAGCTGAATATGAAGCATTAATCACTGGACTCAAGATAGCACTGGAATGGAGAATAACAGAATTACAGGTGTTTGGTGACTCACAGTTGGTCATTTGTCAGATCAATGATGACTATCAAACTAAAGATGAAAAACTACTACCTTATAAAAAGATGGTGGATGACTTCAAGAAATACTTTGTGGACATCAAATTTACACAAATTCCAAGGCTTGATAATAAAGCAGCTGACGCTATGGCTACAATCGCATCATTGTTACAACTCCCAGAAACTCAAAATCGTTATGAATTTCTGGTGGAACAATCATTTACACCTGCATATGATACCCCTGAAAGCCAAATCATTTGTCATTTAGTAGGATCCGATTCACCTTGGTACGAAAAAATTTATACTTACCTCAAAGACGACATCTTACCACCCGATTTATCTCGTAATCAAAGACGCAACTTTATTCGCCAATTCGCTCGCTATACCCTTATCGCTGACACCCTTTATCATCGTGGTCTTGATGGTACTTTACTCCGATGTCTTGAACGCGAGGAATCTGACAAAGCTTTACAAGAAGTTCATGGTGGCATCTGTGGTACTCATTCAAGTGGACTAACCTTATCTAAAAAATTGATTAGAATGGGTTATTACTGGCCTACAATGGAGAGGGAATCATTCACTTTTGTGAAAACATGTTCAAAATGTCAAATTCATGGGAATCTCATTCATGCTCCTGCACAAGAATTACAACCATTCACACCAACCTGGCCATTTTCTCAATGGGGGTTAGATCTAGTAGGCAAGATTCATCCTTCTTCATCAAATGGACATAAATTCATCATCACAGCAACAGAGTATTTCACCAAGTGGATTGAGGCAGTCCCTCTTACTAAAGTTACCAGCAAACAAATATCATCATTCATACTCAACTATATCATTTGTCGGTATGGCATTCCCAACTCCATTATCACAGATAATGGACGTCCATTCAAAAATCAGGATGTTGATGAACTTTGTGAGAGATTTCGCATACAGCATAGATACTCAACACCTTACTATCTACAAGGGAATGGCCAAGCAGAGGCCTCAAATAAAACAATATTGAAAATCTTGAAGAAGACTGTGAATACTTCAGGGAAGGATTGGCACGTTCAACTCAATCCCGCCTTATGGGCTTACCGAACCAGTGTCCGCACGCCAACAGGAGCAACACCATTCGCCCTTGTTTATGGAGCAAAAGCCATATTGCCCTTAGAAGTGGAGATTCCCTCACTCATAGTATCATTAAAAGGCCTAACAACAGATGATGAATACCGAGTTTCCCAACTCCAAGAACTAGAACTCCTAGATGAGAAGAGACAAAGAGCAGCTGATCATTTGAAAGCTTATCAACAAATGATGTCTCGTAGCTACAACCACAAGGTAAAACCACATACCTTTCAAGTGGGTGATCTTGTTCTGAAAGAGAACCCACGTAATTAGCAAGATAGAGAGAAGAAAAGAAAGTTTGAGCCAAATTGGCTAGGTCCTTATGTGGTTATCGCAGTCTATGGTTCAGGAGCCTACAAGTTATCAACGCCAGAAGGGGACTTGTTTGACGAGCCTATCAACAACATGCATTTGAAAAAGTATTATGTCTAAGATGGTTATCATCATCAGAAAAAGTCCTGAAGAAATATCAAAAAAATCAGAAAAAGTCCTGAAGAAATATCAAAAAAATCAGAAAAAGTCCTGAAGAAATATAAAAAAAAATCAGGAAAAGTCCTAAAGAAATATCAAAAAAATTAGAAAAGTCTTGAAGAAATATAAAAAATCAGAAAAGTCCTCAAGAAATACCAAAAAATAGAAAAGTCCCGAAGAAATATAAAAAAATCAAAAAGTCCTCAAGAAATACCAAAAAATCGTAAAAAGTCCTTAAAAAAAATATAGGGTGAAAACCTCAAACAAAGGCAGCCTATTGACAAAAAAATGCAATAAAAACAAATAGTGAAAATCTGGCAAACAGACGCTATTTGGAAGCTCTCCATCTATTAGTTCATGTTCTGCATTTAACTTTTCAGCCTTCTTTTTCATGCATCTTTTTCATCATCTTAGGGTCATGCCCGCACCATGCTCTCATCATTTGCCTCGAATGATAACGTCTTATCATGGCTTGATTATTGTACATATTCATTTCAACAAGTTGTGTTGATGCCAAGGGCAAATCTGGGAACACTAGGGGCAATCAACTTTCAGATCTTCCCAAAACAGTAAGACAATGACATCAAAACCAATCACGCAAAACAAAGCAACCAAACCAAATCAAAGCATCCAAACATTGATCCATATCACAGTGGCTTTCAATTGCATACCTTACCATGACTCATATCTGGATGATCTCTAATCTGACTAATGTTTGGAATCACAGTGTTTCATTTTTGAATAATGGTTGTTTTTTTTTCCGATATCATTTCTCTGGAGCACACTCAATGATGTACTGAACTAGAGTGGCGAGGAAAGAGGATGATTTTTCTTTGTCTTCTGTCTGAAGGTTAATCATTTATCTGTTGCAAATATATCACAAGACATGATTCTCCAAAGATTATCATTGATGACAGCTCCAAATTTGCATAAGATGGTGGTTAGTCTTTGTCTGTTTACGCAAGAAATGCTCAGGTCATCTCGGTTCAATTATACCTAGATGCTTGTGTTCACTTGCTATATCAAAAATCATGAAAGTTGTACTCAGGTCATCATTGGTGCTAATTTCCCCTCTGATGCTTGTACATACTTCCAACATTTTAAAACGCTCTATGATGATTTAAGCAGGCTCACTAAAAGGCTCAACAAAATGGTCAGGTTTCATTTTGTTGCATTTTAGGTCATTGTACATAACTGCATATTGGATTTTGCCTCGCAAGTTTTCAAAGGGTCAATGGCTGTCATCTTTTGGACTATTTGTGGAGGACAATGCAAATATTTGTATCATTATCATGATATTTCATCTTCATTTCATTTCATCATCATTAGCATTATCGTTTCATCATTGCACCCATTATCATTTAGTATCAATATCATCTCATTGGGTGCATCTCATATCATTTCATATTAATTTCATTTCTTCATTATTGCATCCATTATCGTTCCATCATTTCATATTGGTTGCATCGTCCATTTCATCAACATTCCAGGTGCATTTCATTTCACATTTGTTTGTATTTCATCCATTTCAATATCATTTTCTTTTCCATATTGTTTTTATTATTTTTATTTCCTCTCATTAGCCACTCATTATCACTTTACTATCATTATCATTTCACAATTTTTGCTTGATACCATTATCATTCTATCAGCTCATTTTTATTATCTTAACGACACATTACCATTATTTCATTCATTTCACTTTGCATTATCATTATCTTTTGAATCATTGCATTTATCATTATCACTCATGGTAGTTTCATATACACTTTATATACATTATAATCATTTCATTCATTCATTTATCATTCATTCTCATTAGCACTTCATTCATTATCATTCTAGTCATTTCATTCACTTATCATTCATTCCATCCATTCATTATCATTATATTATTTCATTATTGTTACCATTTATTGCATCATCATTTATTTCACATTTTATCATTTCATTCATGTCATTACCATCTCATTATCATCTCATTTCACTCATTATTCATTATCATTCATTCCATTATCATATCATTTCACTATTATTATCATTCCATTTTATATCATCTTATTTTATTATTATCATTATCATTTATCATTTCATTGCATTTCATCTATCCATTTAACATATCATTTTATCATTATCATTTACCATTTCATTGCATTTCATCTATCCATTTAACATATCATTTTATCATTATCATTTAACATTTCATTGCATTTCATCTATCCATTTAACATATCATTTTATCATTTAACATTTCATATCATATCATTTACCAATTCCATTTAGCATTTCATCTATCATATGATATCATTTCTTTTCATTATAATTTCATTTATCATTTCATATCATAACATTTTATTTCATCACACACCATTTTATAATGCACCACTATTTATTCATCTCAATTTCATCACAGCATTCACATCATTTTTACAGCATATCATATCATCACAACATATCATAATACCTATCAAGAACACAACATCTGCACTGAAAAATCCAAAAATAATAAATGCACATCATAGGTAATTCATCTGCATGACATCATTAGTACACATCATCAAATCAAAATCATAATAAAATATCATAATCACATCATCCTGCATATCATATTAGTCATCAAATCTCCATAAACACAGACATATAGACATCAATGCATATCATATCATCACATCATAAATGCACATCACATCATCATCAAAATAATCATCGCCGCCGCATATCATCACTCATCAAAAATGATACAAATGTCCAAATGTCCAATGAAACTACAATGTTCAATACATCAAATATGATCGGAAATGGCATATACATGCTTCGAAAATAACATCATAAAGTCTAACTGGTGGATGCTCCTGATGGTGCCGGTCCGGAGGGAGGTGGTCTGCCACTAGTACCTGCATCTGGGTCCTACCGTGGCCCTGTCACTCCTCTGCTCTGAGTATGTGTCCGTGATTTGCTCCGGGTCCTGCTGTGGGATCACGGATATGGCTCTCTGCGCTCTGGAGGACACAGCTCCTCATATCTCACCCTATAGTACTCAGCCTCCCTAGCCATCTCCATACCCTCTCCAATGGCCTATCGCAGTGACGCACTCTCTACAGTGCCCATCAGTCTCTGAGCCACACCCTCAGCCTCTACTGCCCGTCGCTTGAATGCATCTCTCTCTGCGATCACCTGAGCTAACTGTGGGTCTGGGGCAGGTGCCTGTGCCTGTCTCTATGCCTGTGCCTGTGCCTGGGCGAGCTGTGCCTGTAGCTGCACAATAAAATCCTGTGCCTGTGATAACTAACTCTGCATCTGACCCTGCTGCCCCTGTAATGTCTGCACCTGAGCCTGAAGAGTGGCTATCTATCCCTACTGTGAGGAGGAGGCCATCTGGATCACTGTCCACCTCCCTATCCCTGTCCTCGGTCACCGCATAATTTGCACACCCCTCAGGGTATCCAGCCCCGACCTACCCAGTGCATATCCTCCCATCCCGCCATCATCCCCATCATCATCATCATATAAGCCCTCCTCCTCTCCGCTCTCCACCTCCTCTCCTCCAACTGCTCCCTGCTCACCGCCGGCCACATCCTCCTGTCCACCTGCTACGGGTTGTGGTACTACCAAAATAGGTGCTGGCTCATCAGGACTGGTAAATCATGGAAATGAATGCGTGTGAAAATAGGCAGCATACTCATTGGACATCCCAACATCCATGATGTCTCGTCTGTCAACCCATGCCTCAGGTGCTAAGGCCATGAACTCTATATAGGTGGCCTGATACACAATACATGGCCCCCATCCGGCCTCATCCCTGCTCCGTGCGTAATGTGCAATCGCCTGCGGCATCCCCTGCATAAATCCGAACTGTCTCTGCACCCGCAATGCCAGAAATCTCTCTAAAATGAAGGGAGTCCTCCCTATTAGAAACCGCAGAATACAGACATGGGGCATCTCTATATCATCAGTAGCCCATGGCTCGCAATCCAAATATGGTCGCCATATGACTGTATCTATATCATCCAGAAGTTGTCTCCAATAATCTACCTTGCCCAGCTTGGGCTGGGTAAGGAACTCAGAATACATGTAGATATATGGCCTGCCTCGTGCCCTCACTCTGGGGCATGCCGGCCTCGTCACAGCAAAATGCTCCCAGGCCCAGATCTGTAGCACTATAACCCCACAAGATAAACTGGAGGATCCTCTGTAAACTACCTGGTGCAAATCATGATAGAGATGAGCTAACATGCAGCTCCCCCATGCATACCTCCTCGGTTGTAGTATCATCTGCTCTAGAATCCTGCCCCAGCCTACTGACAATCCCTTTGCCTGGCGATCCAGAAAAAGGAGACCTTTGATGAAAGCACCCAAAACTACTGGTAAGGTTGGATATCCGTGAAAGTCTGCCCATGGTACCCAGTACCCGGCTATCTGTGCGTCTCCATACACTCTCCTCAGAGCATCTGTACCTCCAATCTCCTTGTGATCGTAATACACAAGGGCTCCAACAACCGGAATACCTAGGATCTTGTATACATCCTCAGGAGTCACTGTCACCTCACCGGTCGGCATGTGAAAGGTGTTGTGCTCCGAGTGCCATCTATCTGCTAGTGCTGTCAGCAATCCTCTGTTGACCCTAATCGGCGGCATCGCCAACAAGGGTCTCAAACCGCACGCATCAATCACTGCTCTGTCAGCAGGGGTCAACTCAGGGATCCTATCCCATCCTGTTGAATGTCGCTCTCTAATTTGGAGGTTTTTGAAAACCTCCTATTTTTCATCACAAGGATCATCCATCAGAATCATATCACATATTCAAACAAAATAAAATCAGACCTCTATCAGTGAACTATATCAGACCTATATCAGTGAACTATATCAGACTCATATCAATGACTCATATCAATGCATCAAATCAGCGACCCATATCACACAATCAGTCCTATTAATCAAATCAAATCAACTCTATCAAGCTGGATATCATATCACATCTATCCTACTATCAATTACTATTTGTTTTCTATCGCAGGAAGCAAATTTATCAGACGTCATATCAGTTTCATTTACTCTTTGTTTTCTATCCTAGGAAGCAAGGTTATCAATCAATCATTCGATTTTCCTATCATTTCTATCCATATCAACATGATGACATGACAATATACCTATCTATTGACTAAGGAAGCAATACAAAATCATCATTTTCATCGGAACATTCATTTTGACTATTCACTGGATGTGCCATTCTTTTTACGGAATGCGCTCAATCCCATATGTGCCATAGTTTTCACTCTATGCGCTTAAACAGGTGCCCTATGTGCGTTTTCCCGTATGCGCCACTTCATTCATCAAATGCGCCACTATTTTTGCTGGATGCGCACTTTCCCATATGCGCGTCTGTTCTCCCTATTGCGCTCTATCCCTAAAATTTTTGAATCTCTCCTATATGCGCGCTAGTTTCTATGGGATGCGCTACACTGATTTTTCCTACGAAATTTAAAAACTATACCCTATGCGCGTTTGTTTCTACCGTATGCGAGCCTATTTTTTTTGAAAGCACCTAAATTTTACTGTATGTGCGCAAACGTAAAATTTAAAACTAAATCCGTGAAAAATCATAGAAATTTTGATCCAAACGGAAAAATTCGAAAGCACAGGGGGTTAGGTCGACTCACCGATGGTCCGTATGCTGCTAGCCTCTGATATCGGCGCGATCTCTCGAATCGGTGGCGATGATAAGGAATCTCCATGTCGCGATGTCACTCTCAGAGCTACAGTTTCACCACATTCAAAAGTGCAACTGACTTGTCTCTTTCAACCTTTTTACCTTTTAAAGGTCAACCAAGGGTAAAATGTGACTTTATTTTCCAAAATGGACATTTATTTTTCTGTCGCGAGCTAAACCACTTTCTCTCTCATCCGTGATTTACCTCCCGAGGGGGCATCATCAGCAGAAACATCGAAAGTACATCCGGGGCAAAATCTTATTTTCTTTGAAGCAATGTGTCTTACACATCACTTCAAAGAGGGGCAAAATGTATATGTCTAAAAATGGTCGTGATTAAGCTCGTTAATTAATTAAATATGATTTATTTAATTAATTCATCTAATGTCATCTGCATATAAATAAATTTAATTATTTATTTATATCGCTCATCTTCTAAATTCTTCTACCTTTAATCAAATTAATTACTAACATTTCCATCTTTTCGCTTAATTAAATTAAATAAATTTTTATAATTTATATTTAATTATCATCCTGTTCTAGAGTTTAAATATTTTAAATATTTAAATAATAGAATATCTTCTTCATCTCATCTTTTACCTTTCGCTTGATTAAATTAAATAAATTTTTATAATTTATTTACATTTAATTATCATTCTATCCTAAAGTTCAAATATTTTGAATATTTGAATAATGGAATATTCTTCGTCCCCAATTAAATATTAAATATTTTAATTTAATATTTTCCACCTCACCCTATTTTTCATTTTAAAACATGATTAAATAATTTATTTAATTATGTGGGTTTCCATTTTCATCTCCACTTCCCAAATTTCTAACTCATGCTAACTTGCCCTTCCAAATTTGCATCTCATCCTTCAAAATGGAAGTTTCCCTTCGAAACTCAATGACAAAATTCGAAGAAATGGGAAACCTTCCATTCTCCTCTTCTACTTTCGAAAATCTCCCGCCATCCGTTCGAAACAAGCTTGATCCGGACCGTCGATCGATTCAGCGAATCAAACTCGTTCGAAAAATCTATAAAAGCCCGTGCAAATCCAAGCCTTGGTTAATCATCCACATACAATATGCATAATCATTTATGCACACACTTCCTATACTCATTTACATAGCCATATTTTCACCAGCATTTGCATACAATAGTAGTTTTAATATCACAGCAATATCTTTCGTTTTAGCATAGCCTTTTGCATTTTGCATATTATGCATTCTTATTTTTATCTCGTTCTTCATGCTGTCATTTTGTTGAGCTCTATCTGCTGATCTGAGAGCCATTCGAAGCAACAAAACGGTGAAGTTAGAGGAGGATAAGACGGTTTCGAGAAGCTGCGATTACGGTTTGCATTATTTTGTTTTTCTTTTATAGCTTTTCGATTTAATGTCTTATTAACATGTGTTGGATTTTTATTTAATTAATGCAATATTTTATTCACCACAGTTGTAATAGTGACTCTTTGATGAGGTTTCAACAAAAAGACCAAGGATTCTTTAGTGTATACCTAATGAGGATATTATTCATGGAGAGATTCAGTGTGATTCAATACATCTTAGGAGGAATAATCTCATAGCCCACTCTCAATCCACTCAACAAAGAATCCTCTAGTATTTTTTTCCCACCTAGTTTCTCATATGTATTTTATTTATATGATGTATTTCCATGGGACTAAGTCTTGAGATACAAATATTAGTTCAAGATGGCTTATTTAAGGAGTACATGGCATGGTGTATTTTTCTTGTCTTCTCACATGCATGAGTTTGTTCAAGGAGCAATATTTTGAGGAATGCAAGGGATGGTTTTTGACATATGTCTTGGTGATAGGAATGGTTATTAGTTTGGTATTATTTTAGTTTAGAATCTTAAATCCTTTTTGGTTTATTGATCTATTGGTATTATATTTTTCCTTGGAGTTGAATAATTAGATGTTAAGACATTTTTGTTTTGGATTTTGGAGGTAAAGATCTTACTTGTCACAACTTCAATACTCGATGGTGTTGGTGGAAGAACATGGTATGTGGTATGGTTTGCAATTTCTCTTGCTATGGTTTGTTGTTTCTTCCTAGAGATTTCAATTCATATGAGATTAGAGCTGAAATATGTTGAGTTATTCTAATCACTATGTTTGTGGTCATTTACTATTATTGCACTTCATTTTCTTTAAGTAACAATATGTTGTCTATTTCCTCTTCATCCTTTGTCACGCGGAGATCTTGAAAGAGTTGATAAGATCAAGGATGAGAGAGTGAACAATGTTATCGATCATTGTGTTTTCTTTGACTATTCGATGAATTTCAAGACATGATCCACATTTTTTACTGAAGTGTTGTTAGTGAACTTTTTCATGCTTTGGTTGGCACCAAACCAACTGTTACCCATGTAGTGGGAATCCTAGGAGGTATGTGTCTATGGTGGAAATTTTCCATTAGATTGTAGTATCAAGGGTCTTCATGGTTTTTGCATATCTTTATGCTTATTACTAGGGAAGATGGCAACCTTGAGTAAAATAATGCATATACAAGAACATAATTTGCAAAATAGGCTAGAGAATATTATGAGATAAAGGTCTGTTAATAGTGGAGTTAGTTGCAGGTGACCAACTTGATGTGGTCTTTGTTCTACCTAGAGTTGAGTATGTGGTACACACTCATCTATTTTGGAGGAGATTGGACTTTTAGGTTTTTATTTTGGTGATGAGTGAAGGCTAGATACAATGGTGTGTCTTGTAATATTTAGTGTTTCATCTTTGGCTTGAAGTTCTTATCTTTCATGCTTGGACATGTTGGAGAATAAGATGGTTGTGGTCAAGATGGTGATCACTTGGACAATTTTGCAAATGCTTATGTGAAGATTGTGAGCATAGAGGAGTTAGCTAGTACTGTTATCTGATTTTTGCTTCCAGCTAAAATTAGGTAACTTATTGTTTCTTTTGTGTTTACATATAAACATTAAAAGATGTACATCATTTTTTCTAAATTTCATTTATGTGCATAAAGGAGATTATCAAAACAGATTACATTTATTCCAGTTTTGCAATTACATACTAATAAGAAAAGAGAACCAACATGTGTTGCAAATGTAATCTTTATCAAGATGATCATGAGCGTATAATGTCCTCACAAGCCAAGGGAATAGCTATTCTAATGTTTATAAAGAAAAGACTCTATGCCTATAGATAACAGAAAATAAATTGCACATAAAATGAAAAGGGACCCATCATTGCCTAGTGGAATGACGAATCCCGTTGACTTGGTCCCGCATCATCTCGGTCTTTCCTGCTGCCCTACTTCCATTTTACGCTCTCCTCGCTACTCCTAGGTTTCCTGCATTTGAAAAAATAGTGATGTTAGAGAAATGAAAGGTCCATGGTCAAAATATATGCAAAACATCCATAAATGTGTAATCTGTTGTCCATAAGCATTAAAATAGCAGCATACCATAAGTGTCCATGAAAACAAGAAAGGAGTAATCAAACACACCTATGATATGCTTTGTTTATCTAACTGGTTTGTTCCTTGTGTAGATTTAGGACAAGTCTTGTTACTATTCTGATTCAACTAATTACAACATGTGGTGTAAAATTTGGCTCTCACAAGGGTTGAGCCCAACATGTTGCTCTCTTGTGTTTCAAGAAGAATAGGAAATCGAGCAAGTTGATCAAATTGATAATCAAGCTCAATTATTGATGCATTAAATCAATATGGAATCACACCAGTTGATCAATTTTCATTATCAGATTCAAAAGATGCAACAAATAATGTGAACTGAAAAGAGAGTTACCCTTCATCTTTTCACAATAAATCAATCAATAGGTTGCCATCATGTCAAAAAGAAGGTATATTTTGTTGGATTTGTCTTTCAATCTTCTTAAGTGGATCCAAGATCCATTTTATTAAAGAAGTAAATTATTTTTTTGATGCATCAAGTTCAATTATAGATGCATCAAGTTCAATTATGCATCTATTAAAATAATGGAGACATCAAGTCATGCCCGAAACCATCATGAGTCATATGGGGCAGCAAGAAGGAACAAAGATAATCATACATTGTTGCATGAAGACACTGTCCAATTCATCTCACCTCGATCCTATTGGATAGCCACAAATCACTTAGGATGGTGAGCTTTCAGGTCACCACCATAAATGACACATGTCTGCCCAGTAGGATTAAAGCAACAAGAATGCTAGTGGGTATAACAATGATCTTGAAGAGTTTGCAAAGGGCAGTCTTAAGTGGATGGGAGGACAACAACAATGATCTCATGACAAGGACAACATCCAAATCATTCCACATCTCATGAGAGGGCAGCATTAGCATAGAGGAGGTAAGCTTCCTCAAAGCAACAATGAATGCATGCTACAAGAAAGCAATAATGAATGCATGCTACATGGACAATCAAAAGAGATGACAGTCACCATCTAAGCAATCTACAAAGATCATGATTCTATTTAACAAGGGATACAAGGACAATGAAATTCAAAAGAAAGGACAACTAAAAAGGGGCAGTCAAGTTGCTAATAGGCAGTCCTTACCAGTGAAGAGACAGTCCAGGGTAGGCACAGTCAAATGAGGAGTATGAGGACATTGATGCTTCTCAGTTATGATTAAATGCACATCCAGAAAAAGGGATATAAAAGATGAATAGAGAGAGGACAATCATCATTGTCCAATGGTCAAAGAAGATATGCAATTTGCTACAAATGAAGTCAAAAGGTAACCTCAATAGCAGTTTATCAGAGATAAATTTTGGAGCAATGAATTTAGTCCTTTTCATAGAACAAAAAGAGGGGAACATACAGTGATCATTCTAACGCTTGACAATAATCATCTTTTTCAATGGGGTTGTGTATTTCATGTTATAAGTGCAACGTTCCCTTCAAGAAAGGATAAATACTTGTGTGAAACACAACAGTTTCTTGTGGTCACCATTTCATTAAAGGACCATAAATTTGAAGGAAAGATATTCATTAAGATGCATTCAAGACTAATGGATAGTTACAAGGTGACAGTCACCAAACTATCATAGCATGAAGGATAATAAGGAGTTTCAAGTAAGAAGCAACAGGGATAGTTGTTTCATAGATGGAAAACAAAGAAAGAACAGTGACAAGACGAGAACATGCAAATATCATAAATGAGCAAGCATAATGGGACAGCCATATTTCACAGAGATCTCAATCCTAAAGAGGTAGTACACAAATGGCAAGGAAGTCCAGGAAAAGCAGCAAAAGGATTGTAAATGGTATGAAGTATCCATCGAATCACGAGTTATGACTATGGGCATATCACTAAGTGTACAGTCCTCTAAGTAGTGGAGTGCATTGAGAATGAAAGATCTTGCCAGTATCATAAGTACTTTATCATGAAATGAATAGGGCAAGTTACAAAACCATCAAGAAAGGAAGATAGTCATGAGAGCAAGAATGAAGATAGTGGACACCTCACTTCCCAGATAAGCATAAGTAAAGATGACTGTCAGGTAAGAAGACAACAATCTTGAGCTTCAAGCCAAATTTCTCGAAGATGTTACCATAGTAAGCTGAATCGGATTTGAAAAAGGTAGCAGTGATCTCCAGGAGAGCCTCATGTTATCATAGTGAACAATTCAAAGGATGGAAATGTTAATGGAATTCAAGAGGTATCTAATTCCTTTCTTCTTAAAATAGAGGATTTCAAATGACTAGTAAGGAGGACCATCCCACTGATGTCTTTGACAATAATTCTGGCATGATTAATAGGCTCCTAGAACTGTGCTTTCTAGCATTACAAAATTTTGATTATGTATGTCATGGAGGGTATGAGTATAACCACACGAAGTCATATAAGATAGCCATAAATCACAGAGTAGTGTCATAACACTCAAGTCAAAATAAGATTTCATGAGACATCGGTGCTATAGGAAGCTACAAGGTAGTTAATGTTCTAGGTCAAGCAATGTTGATAAGTCAATAACATTACAGTTGTTAGTTGCTAGTGTATGAAGAGGGAAGAGGGATGTTTCATTATCATGATCAAATCATCCAAGTTTGAACAATAAACTTGAATTGTGTTCTGTGGACAGAATTAGAGAGCTGCAAGGTCTCTTTGAGGTCAATTTTCATCTATGAATTTAGTTGTTTTTACAAATTATGTTGTTTCTATCACATGTGGAATTTTAATGGGCCTTTTGCTATACAACACTATGGAACACACGGGGCTGCTTTTCTATTTGCACCCATTGTGACTTCTTGGCTCACCTGTACAAGCAGAGTTGGTGTCTATAACATAATACGCTGGAACCCCAAAATATTCTGAGCAATTTCTCCCTGTTACATGTATAAGCTAATCAAGAAAATAGGCATTTGCATTTGCTGGTGAAAACAAGAAAACAAAAATTAAAGGAGCACGAGCATGTTGATGTTGTCAAGTCTGTCCCAGATAATACAATAAAGACTTCAATCCATTTTGGAGAGTGTATTTGAGTGCAACAGAGGAAGGTTTTAAAATCAAGAGGCAGTGCTCATGAAGGAATGCAAAAAGAGGAGGCTCATGGAATTTACAACCATGACCATGAATGGAGTTGGAAAAATGCATAGAACCTTTAAGTTACACCCGCACTGTGCAATGGCATTGAATCATTTTGCAAACCATCTTTGTTCACAGGGAAGCATTCTATTATATAACAGTTGACAGAGACCGCTTTGTTTCAACTAATAAATCTCATGAAATGTCATTCATATTATAATCTTGCACATTTTTTATCACATAAAATGTAGAAAATAAAAAGGAAGAATATGAAATAGAGAGGTCGTGGCCTATAATGGAAAGAACATAGAGTTTCATTATTTCTTCCCTCAGGAAGCAACAAAATGTTCATCATGATTCAACATCTGAGCTCGAAATAAGCTTGTATCCTCAGAAAATGAAAAGGAAAATGCAAAATCTCATTAAAATAAAATATTTTTAGCTTACTCCAATTGCAACAAGGCTCGAATTGAGCTTATTTTCATAGAAAAATGGAAAAAGAGCACAAAATTTGTGCAAATAGAGACTTACCTAAGCTCGGCGTTGCTTTTGGCATGAGTTTTGTATGGAGCAGCCTCCGTTTTTTTCTAGAAATCTCCATCAAAGATACCTTGGCAGTGCTATCAAAACCCTATGTCGTCCCATGAGTTTCTCCAGAGGCTCGAATGGTAAAAATGAAGTGCCTTTTGTGAGTTTTGGTCGCTTTTGTGTTTTAGGGTTTCTTGCCCTAATTTTCTTAGCAGACCATCAAAGGTAATTTTTACCTTTGTTTAAATTTTTCAAACACAAACTATTGTATGCCATGGTCAAGAAGTTTATGCCTTGTGATTTTTCCTTTGTTACCTTTTTGAAGACCTATGCCTTAGTGGTGTTTTTTATGACCTTACCATATTTTCCTTGGTGGATTTTAATGTCTCCTTGAAAGTTGCAAGTCTTTCAAGACTTAAGACTTTGTTTCCAGCCTCCCATCACTTTGAGTATAAGTCTTTCAAGACTATGTTATTGCATTATCTCCCATTGAGACCATGCTTTGTTTTCTATTTTGCATTGATTTTAAAATGTGTGGCATTTTAATTAAGTGATATTTTATAAATCACTTAATTACAAATGCTATTTTAAAATGCAAGATAATGGTGAGTTAACTTTGATGCATTTAGGGATAGTTGAGATAATGGTTATTATTTGCATTTATTATGAAAAATGTAAAACATTAACTTAAGTGATAATTTATAAATCACTTAAGTCTAAATGTTACTTTTAATGCAAAATTAAATGCATTGAACTTTCAACACATGCTTTTGGAGGTTTAGTTGAAGATTTATGTCTTCCAAACATAGTGGAATAGGTTGAAGACATGTTTACACACCAAAAGTGTGAGTCAAACAGTTTGGAGGCATGTGAGCAATTTGGAGGAATATTGACCAACATGTAGAAAGCATGAGGGATGTCTTTGACTATTTTTGAAGGGAAAAGACTATTTGGAGGCAGTTTTGTCACATTTTTAGTATGACTATGGTCTAAGCTTGACTTTTCTACATTTTGGAGGAGTTTTGGAAGGTTCTTTTTTGGCCCTTATGTTGCATCCGACTAGGGTTTCTAGAAGGACATGTGTGGGCAATTGGTTTCAAAAATTGCTTAAGTATCTTCAGACTTGAGTTTTGGGAGAGTTCTTTCTTTTCTTTTTGTAGGCATTGTAGCTTACTTGGAGCTTTTTCAGGCAAAGGACAACATTGTAACTCAGATTTGCAGACTTATGCAGCAGTGTAAAACCTTTTGATCAATAAGTTAATCTATTTTACCTTCTCATTATGTTATTTTATTGTGAAAGCTTTAGAAATGGTTGATGAAATCTTATGGTAAAACTGTTTTCCCTTTGATTTTGTCTTGTTTTCTTTTCTTTTATGTAGTTAATATGAACTTGCAGGTCATAACATGTGTTGAGTTAGTTCAGGAAAGAGTCTAAGTTGTGAAGATATATTTTACTTCCTTCTAGATGTTGTCCTTGACATTTTTAGCCTATTTATAAAGCACTGATGCAAAGACATATGAAGTTTTGAGTTGTGTAAGTCACTATTAAGTTGTTGATCATTCCTATGTGTAAGAGTAGTTGTGTAAGTTTGAGGAAAACACATTAGGTGCATCACCATAGGGGTGTAGTTTTCTTTTCATGTATCTTTCTCTCCTTTTCCCAGCAAGGAATAGTTTAGGTGACACCATCAAAAGGGGAACCAACCCATAATCTGGAGATCTGCTTTCACAATAGGGTACCCACAACCTGAAAGTAGTCCCATGTTAGTCCAAATTTGTTGAGTTTTTTCACAACTTGGCAGAGGGGTGCAAATTTGGGTAACTAACAAGTACAACATGGTTATACCATAGGTAGATAACTCACAACTTTATTGAGCTTAACTTTTCTTGCAAGGTATACGATAATTATGAGAATGTTAGGATTAGGTGTGTCATCCACCTTGCAAGTCAAAATGTTCAAACTATTTAATTTTTTATTAATTTAATATTTGATGTGCTCTCATAGAAAAGGTTGTCCCACTCATGACTCGGCCATCATGTTATGTGCATTCCTTGGTATGGTGTGAGATCATGTTATGTATGAGAATATGTAAAAGCATAATGTCATGTAAGATGTGTACAATCATTGCAAATGTTCAACAAATTTTATAATGCATGTAAGAGTGTGACTATAGGGAGTTATAAAGTGGACTAGAATTCTTGAACCATTATGATGCATGCTATGAAATATCATAAAGCATCTCTCTAAAAGAGGTAAATGACAAATAATGATTCTAAATAGGGTGTGGGTCATGAGAATTTTAACTGTGGTATTTTAGGACTTTGTTTGGATCCATGTTAATGTCTTTTGGTGGTTTTTTGGGCCTCCTTGAATTTATATATTGAAGATTTGAGATGGAAGCATCAAGGAGTTTTCATTGTAGGGTTAAATTTCCTCTAGGGAGCCTGATGATCTCCATGTTAAGGCTTAGAACCAACAAGCTAATTGTAATTGTTTCTATTGATGAATAAACATTGATTCAGTGCTTTGGAGAGTTGGAATTTTTTTACTCAATAAAGTTTTCTCCGTGTATATTGGTGTCTCTTCTCTTTTGTATATGCTTCTAGTTTTCTTTCGTTCTTGTTTTGCAAGTGTTGATTTACATGTCAGTATATTACCAAAAATTATGTAGATCTAATATCTACAAATTCCTCTCCTTAGTGTTAATATGGGAAATGAATACGTATCATGTTCCTGCTTTATGAGGAATAGTTTGTTTGCACTTGCATCAAGCTTTTGTTTAGTAAATCTTATGATACTAGAGGTGCATATATAGTATTATCATTTCAAAATGTATTGTTTACCACCTAAAGTGTTTCTTACTTTTATTTAGTTATAATTATAAATAGTGATCATAAACTCTCATGTAAATGAGCCCTAGATTATCCATAGTTCCTATTCTTTTCAATTTTAATAAAATTGCTCTTCTCTCCAATGAGTATACCAAATAGGAATTCATGCAAAAAAAATTGGTACGTTAAACTTCACATAACTACTTATGTAAGTTATTGCTTATGAAGGTTGCCTAATCAATGTGTTAAGCTATTTCCAAAATAGTGATGATGCAATCACATCCAAGGATTATATTCTCTTGCAATAGAATTTCTCATAATCATGTTAAATAAGAGGGTGATAAAAATCATCCATTTCTTCTTGAAAACTACTCACATGTCCAATGTCTTGAGCATCCTAGAACCTTTATGTTTTTAACCATTTGTGATTCAAGATTTTGTTACATGTACTAGAATTTCTCTCAAAATATTCTATGAAAAATGCAATATATATTTCTACATACTTTTCATAAAATAGAATTCTACAAATCTCTTCTAAGCACTCAAGCATTATCTAGAGGATAGATTGATTTAGCAATTTCATGATCTCCTTGGTGTCTAGATTATAATAGTGAGCACAAGTCATAATAAGATTTGGAAATTGTGTGGAAATAAGAGAAGCACCAACCTTTATAATATAATTTGCAAGAATAGATTGATTCTAAGAGTTTTATTTCACATCTTTCATTCTCGTATGAAATACTTTGAAACTAACATGACCTTATTCATTGTCAAAGACTTATGCAAGTTCAAATCTGATTTTGGAAACAAAATAAACTCCCTTAAATTCATTCTTCATTGTTTCATTTTTTGAAATCATTAGAAACTAGAAAAATTCTTTGAGATTGTATTAAAGCATGTTTTTGAGATTTAAAAGTAGGTTGTGTTTTGCTTACAGTCGTATAAGTGAAACCCAAAAGTTCCAAATACAAAGGAAATTTAGATTTCAAGAGTTTATGGTTTTCACTTGGAGGAAAGAGGTTTTCCAACACGTTTCACCCCTATTGATATTGTTCATTAAGTCCTTATACAAATTCATCTTCAAACAATGATTAAGAAGTTAATTCTCTTTCACCCAAAAGACATGGTTAGCTATTTAATGGTTGATATTGTTATACTTCAATGTTTTAACTTTGGCCAAATTGCATGCTCAAATGTAATTTTTAGATTGGATTTTGTATAGCTATACCCATTGTGATTATAATATTTTTTGTTGAAACCTAATAGTTATGCTCCAATCATTTTGTTACAATTGATAGATGCCCCCTCTTGATGCTTTCATTTGGGGCTTGGTTTCTTGTTTATCTTGGGGGTTCATATATAATTGTCCCTTTTATACTTTGTTCTTTCATGGTGACATTATATCATTGATGCTTGGCCGAGCTATATTTATACACTTTTCTCAAATATAATATATAACATAAGAATCAATTTAATTTAAATAATATTAAGAAATCAGCTTCAATTAAAAAATAATTAGTCACGCTTTACATTCAAAATACAATTTACAAATTTACAAATTTTGATATACTTTTCAAACCACTTAAATTTTTTAATGTACATGCCAATAAAAAGATTAATTATCTGTGCACCCAATACCAAATGAAAGAAGAATATGGCTACCCTCGCTGTTGTAAGTATAATTATTAAATTGTGATATTTAACTGTATTTTCAAAGCGAGTAATTTTGCTATCTTGCTATTGATTTATCCTTTTCATCTTGCAGAATCTGTAGTTAGTAGTTAGCCAAAGATACGTATCATATTTATTTAGCTAATCCACTTCGATGATTGCATTATGTCTAACTGAATCTCTTTTCCTGGCTTGGGAAAATCGAACCTTGGTGTAACAGTGGAGAACCCCAGCCTGCGAGCAGCCTTGTGATTCCTACTTTTACTCTTATAATATAAGAATTACGGACGTTGTGGAAAGCTTGTTTATGCTGAACATCAAATGCTTTCCCTTTTATCCATATATGAAGTTTTATTTTGTGCAGAATTGGTTTCACAATTAGATGATCATAGTATGAACTGTAGATAGAAAAAATACATTTGAATGCAGGGAAATCGTAGGCTGGAAATTATCTTCGTGATCTGCTAAATAGCAACTATTTATAGAAAAAGTTTTGAGGTACCAAACAAGAAGAGCACCATTATTTTGAACATATTTGTCAGCCGAGTTCAGACAAAACCTGCTGTTTTGAGTAGTCACAACATAATGCAGACTGTACACATTTAAATTATTCCACCAAACCCTAATTCATCAGGCTACTATTAATTGCATTCTTTTATCATTTATTACTTAATTAGAAAATAATTATTTAAGAATTTTCATTTATCAATTGCATTCCTTTACCATTTATTACTTAATTAGTTAATATTTATTTAATAAATTCCATTTATCATCTAATTAGCTAATAATCATTTAATAATTTTCATTTATAACAATCATTTAATAAGGATTTACACTAGTAACAAGGGTGATTTTTAATTTTATGCGATGGGCGAGAGCCTATATTCAAACGCAGGCGTTGGCGCTGAGTGCATTCTGACCATTGGTGATGGCGTTGGGAGGAAGTCTCCTCCTTTCTCTATTGCTGTCAACGGGGCTCTGCAGGGGTTCGTCCTCTCTGCTTGGGCCTGTTTTGTGCCCTCGGGTGTGGCATGCGTTGCTACTGGTGCGTCTGGACGGGATTTGGGTGGTTATGTTGGGGTCGGCCTTGCTTTTCCGCCTGTTGTTGATGCGCAAGTTGAGGGCTCTGTCCCTGGCCTCGCTGTTCAAAGGAATGTCCCTCCTGTTCCGGGAGGTTCTTCGAGCCGAGTGATGTCATTCTCTGAAGCTGCTAAAGGGGGTACTCGGCCTCCTACTCATTCTTTTGTTCGTCCTATGCCCTGTGCTAGGGATTCCCCTGTTGTGGTCTGTGGACCTGAAGTTGTTGAGAACGAGGAATATTATTTGACGCAGTGGGTGGTCTGCAGGTTTAATGGCTTGTGGCCCTCCCTTCCTAATCTCCATAACTGGGTTTCCACCTCCTGGAAGCCGATGATCTCTAGGTAGGCAGATTGAGCTCTATCCTTGTGCTCGGGGTTTCTTTTTGGCTACCTTTGCCTTCTCCTTGGAGCACGACTGTGTGTTGGACCGGGGGTGGATGTGGGGGGTTCATTCTCTGTCCATCCGTCCTTGGTCTCGTTTTTTCAATCCCCTCAGGGAGCCATTGAACACCAGACCTGTTTGGGTTCGTCTATCGAATCTTCCTCTCCAATTTTGGGAGAATTCGTGTTATGAAGCTATTGGCAACTCCATTGGACGCTTTTTAATGATTGACTTTGCGACTCGATAGCTTGGGCACACTACAGTAGTGAGTATATTAGTTGATTTGGACATCTCTAAACCCCTCCATGGTGATGTGGTCTTATTGGTGGAGGACAGACCTTGGAAGCAGCTCCTGGACTGAGGGTCTCCCCTTTCGGTGTCGGAGATGCTTCTTCGTGGGTCATTTGGCCTCTACTTGCCCTCAAACCTGTCGCAAGGGTATTGCGACTTGGTGGAAGGATGCTCTCTCGGATCACCTCACGGTGGGGTCTCCTCCTCCGGAAGTTTCTTCTGAGGAGGATGACCCTATTTTTTCTTCTCGGGAACTTGTCACTCCTCTTCCAACTCCTCCTATGGAGCCACTGTTGGCTCGATCTATGGTCGTTGCTCCGTCTGAGCCTGCCTAAACTTCATTGAGTGCTTCTAATGGTCCTTCGTTCGTTCCTGCTCCCTCCCTTGCGTTGTCATCTCCCCCATTGTGTGGTGACTCTTTGCCCTTGGTGGCTTCGAATGTTCCGCTTCTCTTGCCTCGCTTGATGGACTTGGATTACGAGTCTTCCTGGTCTATTGTGTTGAGGAAGAAGAAGGGACTCCCTCGATCTGTCACAACTTCGCGGCCTCGAATTAAGGGAGTCAAATTGGTCCCCTCTGATTCTAGGATTGTCTAGTCCTGGTCTGTGCTTCGACAGTTGTTTGTCAGCTATTCTTGTTTAGGGTCTGTCCTCTTTCCCTAGTTCATTCATGTTTTGAACTAGCTTCTCTTTTGGCCCTTTGGACTTTCTGTGTAAAAGGTACAACACCCTGTAAATGTTGCTTATCTTATCAAAAACAATCATTTAATAATTTCCATTTATCATTTATCATCTAATTAATTAATAACCATTTAATAATTTACACTTATCTTTTATCTATTTTATTATTTTATTAAATACGAGTTAATTATCCATGTTAAATAATAATTTCCATTTTTGTCTCTTCAATCAACTCCATCATTACTAATATGTTAACTTAATCTTCATTAAGAAACTTAAATTTCTATATTCACTGCTTCAATCAACTATTTCTTCCATCAAGTTAACTCTTCTTCCGTTTTCAAAACCTCTTTACTCTTCATTAGTTAACTAAGCTTGAAATCGGAAACTTCAAGTACATATTTATCCATCATTTTAATTAGAAAATTCAATATTATCCTCTCATGACTTGAATTGGAAATTTTCTAATTTCAATTGAGTTGATTCCACTGATTTTCTAGTTAACTTATGTCCTAATCCTCATCCATGTCTCTCTTAGGTCTATAAATTCAATCATTTTCTTCAACATTGACATCCATCATACATCTAACAATTACATTTTGCCGAAATCATTCAATCATACATTAAGCAAATTTACTCCATTAAACCCATTAATCATTGTCTTATTAGTGTTATGTTGCAGAGATCATGCATCCACATACCTCTTAAGGCAAAGCAACATTATGCTGCAGAGATCATGCATCCACATACCTTTAAGGCAAAGCAACATCAATAATTTTTGAGGTTTGCAGAATAGGTTAGAAGTAATTTGATTTTAATTTGTTTGCAGAATTTTCAATTAATTTCTAGCTTATGATTTTCAATGCTTACACATGCAATTAGATCAAAACATAATGCAAGCAACTGAACCAAAAGCAAAGCAGTCGTGTACAGCAATTCAATTAGGTAAGGCAACACCAATATCAAAGAAAACATAGACAAGACCTCGTGAACAGGTCTAAAACAAATCAACATAACTATGTTATCAAAGGTAATCCCACCATTGTGGAGATAAAATTGGAAAGAAGAAGAAAATTGCAGAACAGCCTTGCGGAGCAACATGGTTGTAAAATTTTAGCATTTTAGGAAATGTTCCTATAGAGGGTAGCTTGACGTACAACTCAAAATGGAACCAAATTCCATCAAAGAGATATGCTACCATATAATAGATTTGCAGAATGTTTATTAGCATGCCTCAAAATGCCGATACGGCAAGACACCAAATATGTTAATGTTAGTATGAAAAAGAGAGGATATAACATATCAACCCAGGAACTTAAAAGATTACTACTCAAATGTGAGCATGCTTTTGAATGGCAAAGCTCTTAGGAGCAATGTAAAATGGTCAAATGAAAGATGAAATTCTTGCCTCTGCACTGAAATTTCTCAGCATAAAATCCATAAGAGAGAATTTCCAAAATGGTCTGCAAATTCAGTGTTCACTGTCACTTGGGAAATTTGCAGAAAAAGAATCCCTGAACGTGAGATGCAAATTTTGACATCCTCCTAGGAGCTGCTCAACATATTTGGAAAAAGACTCGGTTAAGTAGACGATTCAGACTCTTGAATATGATCTGCAAATTAAGCACTCCCTTCTCCAACTGGTTGATCAATGTAACTGGTAAAAACTTCTCTTAAGATTAAATCTTTTTTATTTAACATTTTGGACCCTTTTGTGAGCCATATTGTAGCCAACAGAGCTTCATGCAGTCACCACCCTTGTCAGACATATTGTAGCCAACTAGGCCTCATGCAGCCACCTATCCAAGAAAACTAGGAGCAGTAGTCAGCACTATCCGAAGTCATATAGAGAAGCTGTTTGGGACCCAAAAGCTTGTGGGCGCAATTCCCACGTCTAACAAAATCAATAATCTTAAGCTTCTTTTGCTGGCTTTTAGAACTTCTTCTCGTATCTTTTTGCGAGAGAAGACCTGCTTAAATTTGAAAAAATGACGTTCCTAATTTAGGATTTGTTCCCTATTTTAGAGTACAAATTGAACTTTTTTTAGAGGTGAGATCAATTTCTTTTCCCTTAAATAATTAATTAATGGAATATCACTTTTGCGCGCAGATTAAAATAAAAATTTGAAATACAGAATTTTTCTTGTAATTTCTCAAGGATATGAACAATAAGTTGTATTCTATTTTTGTTTTTTTTAACAAACCCAGTGAAGCGTTTTTCATATAATACAAAAAACTTCCTATTCAAAATATGGCAGATAGTGTCTGATCATGACAAACCTTTAGTAGACTACTGATTCAAAATTAAAATTACAGATTCCATGTAGTTTTGCTTTATTCAAGCCAACCTATGCTCACAGAAGTACACATGAACAAAAAAACTGTGAGAGAAACCAAGAGATATCAATCCAAGTGCATACCAGCATGGACAAAGATAGTCATGCATGGCATTGTCTGCATCTCCAAAACTGTGTCCTTCCACTTCTCATTAACTGCTGCAGAGTCTAACACAATCCGAGTATGCCCTAAAGGGGCCATTGAAGACTTATAGCATGAACGGAAATTGCATTTACAACACACAAGCCTGTATCAGTAGTAGATATTAAGACTAAGAGTATATTGTAAACTGATTGATGCCTTACATAGGCAATGTCGAATCAAGCAGTCCAACAATTCTAATATCTTATGACCAATTTGCAATATGCTTCTGGGATCAGCTGTGTGGATTGACGAAGTTTCCAATGGTGTACCCAGAGTTTTCACCCTGTTCTGGAGACAGGAAACTCATGCAGATAGGGGGATATGGGGACACAACATCCCCATACCAACCCCTTTTTTTCTGTTTTTTTAGGTATGGCCTGTCAACACAGGGCACATCTCGTGGAACGTTCCCCACATTGGGGACCCTAGTGGGATGCCTTGACATTCCTTGGGATGTCTTGACATCCCCCATGGCAGTTGTAATCTCAGTTGCATAGCCTGCTTGCTGCACAGCCAATCTGCAGTGCAAATCAAAAACAACACAGCCATGAAAGCCATTAATGCCTTTGCTTCTGCCATGAATCCCATCATACTAAAAATTTACTAGAAGGCAAAAAGGATAAAATTGGATCCCTGCTTTTTTTTTTATGATTGACTAAAGGCCGTGCAGATTATCAGCTAAGCCGAATTTACATGGGGATAGACATTATTTTCCTTTACTTAACAACCTTTTGGAACAATCGCCCTCAATTTAGTTTTTAAGGCAATTTTAGCTTTAAATCAAACGGTAGAATACAGGGACTTTGACACTGTGCTGTGAATTATTGGAAAATCATGTTGTTGATGTTATGGGATGTGTCATTTTCAGGTTTTTCTTGTACCAGCTTGTTTTTCAACAATGTCTATCAAGCATATGGGATTTTAATAATATAATCTAAAGTCACATCCAAGATAATTTGGCAACAAAAATCAAATTTTAAACAATAGGAATTATTTGTCCCGGCTAAGATTATATTAAGGTATATATGACTTTAGAAAGTAACAAAATGATATATGGGATCATGATATGTAAAGATTATATAAAATTTTGTACATTTTTTGTAAATATATATATATAAAATCCTGTCAGGACCCCTGTTGTCTCCAAAATTAAGTAAAATTGTTGCTGTTCCCAAAAGCCCAAACCCCATCCCAGAAACTCAGAATCACTGATTTCCATACAGCTGAGCCCGGAAGCACATTGCAATTTGATACAATGTGAACAAAACAGTCTTAGATATAATCTTGTGACCATGTATAAATCAAAATGAATGCATTTTTTCATTGTATTTGTGTCATGGTCAGCCTCCTAATGGATTAAATTTACCCAAATCAGCTATTGAAAATGATCTTGTAAGTTGAATTGCTGTAATTTTTCCCTAGAAGGCTCAAGCTCAGTAAAACTATTAAGCTGACTTTTTGGTTAAGGGGTTTTATTTTTCAAATACTGGAGTGTTTCCAGAGTGAACTCACTGTTAATCTTTGGTCTTGCTGAGTCATTCTCCAGTCTGAGTCTTCTCAATTTAATGATATTTCAGTCAAAACAAAAAAATGTCCCATCTTAATGAGCACGGCACATTAATTCATAAAGAGTTACACTTTTGGCTTTAATTCTTTAGGAGAAAATCAATGCTTCAGTCCTGGTATAGGTAAAGCTTACAGCACTGTATCTTAAATTTATCATCAGTCTGCATACAGCCTTGCCTCTGAAATTCATCATAAACAGTTCTTGTATAGATTGTGAATGCATCATATGTAATTTTTGACATTATTTTAAGCTACTAAAAGATTAGCCAATCTTAATAAAATAAAAATGTCTTGAAGTGGATCTCAAATGACTTCTTCCATCAAGCTACACTTGTTGTATTGTCAATTGTGATGTGCTCTAGTTGTAAACAGGATTGACTCTCATGGAAGTGACCCCATCACTTATCCCTTCAGTGAACATGGAAAATAGGTTTCACCCTACCAAGACCAAAGGGGTGCTTTCCAAATTTAAAAAAAGCTACAGAAGATGAATTATATCTAGGACAAACCTTTAGACCAAGTAAACATTCTCTTAATAGTGTAAAGTTGATTCAAGTGTGGTTAGTTCACTCGCACATACCTGATGGATCCAAAGGGGATTAGAGCTAGGTAATATTCAGTGTTTGTCCCTGGGGTTTTTAACCCCATTCCCCAGGACAAGGATTTAACATCCCTTCACCATCCCCCTGGGTGACACCCAGAGCCCATCTCCAGTTTGGCCTCGCAGATGTAGGAATGTCCCTGGGGATGTTTTCCTATAGGTTGCACACAAGGACATCCTGCCATCCCTATGGTAGCCGGGGGTATACAGACATCCCTCACCTGTCCAGGAGACAGCAATAAAAAACTGACTCTGCATTTGAAAAAAATGAAAAAGGGAACATGAAACCTTTTTCCCCAACCTAAAATGCTTTAAAACACCCTAGCCTATGTTCCATTGCAAGCCTGAAAAAAGGATGAGAGGAACAGAAAGAGAAAGTCCCTTGCAGATTGTGAAAAAAAAAAAAGAAAAAATCATTTAACATAAAAAAAGGTGCATGCTGCCCCTCAGCCCTGCTGAGAGCTGCCAGCCTCAGACCCTGGCTTTAGTTTTAAAAAGCAAAAAAATAAACTTTGTTTTGGGTTGCAGCAGATTAAATCCCAAGTAAATGAATTCCGATTGTACTTTTGGTTTGTCATGTCAATCTTGATTCCAAGTAAAGCTACTATGATTATAGTCAATTGATTCAAAGGTAAATATTTTGATCTTAGTGAAGATACTTGGATTTCACACATATACATTGGCACTACAGCTTGTGGACATTCTTTGTCAAGTTCTACCTTTAGTGAATCCATTACTTGGGAACATGCTGAAGCTCCTAACTGATTGAAAAAAAATCCATTAAAAATTTAGCTGGCATTGTACCTATTTTTATTCCTTTGATGAATAATGTTAGAGCCTGGTACTATTTTTTTCAGATGATGAATGGCAACAGATTTTATCATCTTTGTAAACATCAACTGCAGAAACAGAGCCAAAATTTGCTCAAATTGCTTAGATCATGGTTGACATTGAGACATCAAACAGTGCAGAAGATTATCCTACAAAGTCTAATAGTGGAATCTTGGTCAATGGTACAATTTCCACTCAAGATAGGGGTAAAGACATTAATATTTGTTGTCTCTAATGCAAAATGTAGTGCAACGGTACAACTTTGTATAATATTCAGCTTCATTTACTCATGTTTATATAATGATAAATTGAAACTTCTTTTACTGTTTGTTGTAATTCAAGAAATATTGATTTTTATATATTATTTTAGTAGTTGCCCCCTCAACATCCCAAAATCTAGAGAACTAAAATTGGCATCCCCACAACCTGTCCTCCCATCCCAAATCTTGGATAAACAGTAGTAATACTTGAGTAGAGCTTATCTAGCCAAACAAGGAAGAAACTTCAAATATGGCATGAAAATTGACTATGCATACAGATCAGAAAAAGAATTCAGTAACTATAAAAAACAGAGTCAAAACTCAACAACTGTCTATAGTCCCCCCAAAAGTAGCCAGTTTTCAACTATTTGAAAACCATATCTTTACAAGGTCTTGAACGAACACACCCACAAAAAAGATTGCAGGATACAACTTCAGATAAAAGTCAATGAGAAAGAACAATCTTAACATTTCCAATTTAGCGCCTGATTTAAAGAGATGAATTCAACATCCCCAAAATCAAGAGAAAAAAATTGCCATCCCCACAACCTGTTCCCCCATCCCAAAAATTTGGATAAACACTAGTAATACTTGGCTAGAGCTTATCTTGCCAAGCCATGAAAATTGACTATGCATACAGATATCAGAAAAAGAAATCAGTAACTATAAACAATAGAAGTCAAAACTCAACAACAATTGTCTCTAGTTCCCCAAAAAAGTAGCCAGTTTGCAACTATTTGAAAACCGTATCTTTACAAGGTCTTGAACGAATCCACCCACAAAAAAGATTCCAGGATACAACTTTAGATCAAAGTCAATGAGAAAGAACAATCTTGACATTTCCAATTCAGCGCCTGATTTAAAGAGATGAAGACAAGTCTGCTTTAAGAAAATAAGGGAAGGCAGTGAAGCTTCAGATGCAACCTATAAATTCATGTTCCCTGCTGTAAATGAAGGGAATCAAAAACCGCATGGTCAAGCTCCAGTTGAATTTTGGTAGTCAGCATTTCATTAATGTGAACTAAGGAAAAGATTCATATGCTTGTCTGTGCGTCCATGTGGATTGTAATCTTTAACAAGCATCTACAGAATGTGTGTAATGCCCTACCCAGAAATGAATCACTGACTGTAAAACATAGATCACCATTCCCACAGTAAAGAATTTAATTATCACCACCAAAAGGAGCAATCAAGGGGAAATAAGCAATATTATTAAAACTGAAAATTAATTAAGTTAATGAAAGGATCAAAGGGCATGAAATAGAGTCATGTCAATTAAATAATAAAGGTATATAAAGGAAGAAAAAAATGAAAAGGAAGGACAGCAATTGATCAAGACATTATTTTATTATTTCCCTTGTGGAATATGAACCAAGGATTAACCAACCTGAGGACGAAACCCTCTACACCTGAAATTAAAAGACGAAAAGCCCTTAATTTCTATAGCTGAGTTGATGGACAAAAAACCCTAACTTAGGCAAACTTTAAAATATTTTCAGACATTTAAAGAGAGATCACTGCAAATTAAAAGAAATATTACAGCAGAGACTTAAGAATAAGTTTTAGATTTTCAAAACTATGTTATAAGCTTTAAATCTGAAGTATATATAATCAGCATTATAATTTTTAGGATAAATTAATATTTATAATCAACTATGCAATTATTATTGTGAGTTAGGGTTATTTATTTAAGGCAAAATAAAGAAAATTTAACAAGGGACATTACAATTGGTAGCAGACCTGTGATCCTGCCAGCCTACAGGGTAAAGCTAACATGTTGGATGCATTCTAGTCACAGAGACTTGAAAGTCTACAAATAAGATAGAGATGAAAGGTTCTATAAAAGCCCAACACAATATTTTTCAGCCAAAGTTTTTACAAACAGAAGAGGACGTAGATTTTATTCAAGTGTTATTGATAAAAATACAAAAGGACAAAGAAAGGTACAAACTTGAGGCCCCCAAAATCTTTGACCAATATCAAAGGTTGCCAAATAATTTCAAAGCTAGTGTTCCCTTTGATGAGTACTTGGAGGCACTTGGGAACCATTATCCCAACAACAGAGGCCTATATGAGAATACATGAGGAAAATGGCTAAGAATGAGATCAAGTAACAAGACCCAAAAGAATCAATTTTGATAGAAGAAACGAAGTTTGAATCAGAATCAGAATCACAAGAAGCTGGTAAACCCAAGGAAGAAGGGCCAAAACTAGAGCTACAAAGATAATGGACAGACCAATGAGCAAGAACAAGAGGAACCTAAAAAGCAAGTGGAAGATAGTCTTTGGTAGGAGAAGATGTTTTATTGGTTTCTAATGATGGCATGTGCCACCAAAATATCAATGAAGGGAAGATAAAGGGAAGAGTTAAAGTTGAAGGAAGATGCACCAAATCATGCACTATCTTTCAAACTTCTACATGATGAGCCATTGATTGATTTTAAGAAGAGCATTGAAGAGTTCAAGAAGGGAAGACAAAGGGGGTTCCACTTGTTGGACAGGATGAGTTCAAGTTGAAGGAAGATGCACCAAATCATGCACTATCTTTCAAACTTCCACATGATGAGCCATTGATTGATTTTAAAAAGAGCATTGAAGATGAATATGCATTTGAGGAAGACATTTCGATTAGTCCAAATTCGGAAGTTTTGAGTCACAAAAATGAAGGTGTTGAGGATATCTCAACAAACTCTTTTTCCGCAAATCAGATAAGCATTTTGTTTGCAGCCTAAGGTATGAGAATATTTCAGACTTGGTGCTTCCTACATCATCGCAAAACTTGTCACCATGGAAAACATGCAAAGAGGGGTGATAGAGTAAGGGATACAACTTGCAGTATAGGGCATGTGGACTCCTCATTTCAAGTTCCAAACTATTTGAACATGTGGAGTCCGAGCGATCTCTTGAGGATCAAAGTGGATAAAGGCATTGAAGATTCAAAGGAAAATATTAACCAAAACCTTTCTAATCCGGATCAAGAAAGTTGGCAATGTTCCAATTCTATAGAATGGAAAAGTGACAAGCCTAAAACTATGCAAGGGCATCTAGAAAAAAATGAGGAGTTTTTGATGCATTTAGAAACACAAAGAAAAGAACTCGCCGATATAAGAGTTCTATTACAAACAATAAGGGAAGCTTTGCAAGACAATGTGAAATATCAAGCAAAATTGTTTGGAGACAAGAAAGACAAAGTTGTTCAACAAGACTCAGCAACAGATAGGCTGTTAACAAAATGCACTGCAGCATTAGAGAGATTCATAATATTTCCAAGATTGATTTGGGATCCTAGTATCTTCAAAAAGATTCAATCAAGTGAAGAAGAAATTCTAAGAGTATCCTAGTTTCTGATTGCTCGAGGAAAAGCAATCTTGGGAAGGATGGACTATAATGTCCCTTTTTGAAGTGAGATTATAATAATAATAAATTAAAATATAATATAATATAATTATAAAAAATAAAATTAAAGTTTAATTTAATCAAAAGTCAAAGGGCATGTGAAGAATCATGACTATTGAAGGAAAATTCAATTTAAAGGAGGCCAAGCAAGGAGAAAGGATCGTCATGGAAAATATATTTTATATCTGATTTTCATCCCTTGTGGATTGTAAACATGGTTCAGCAAACAGAGGATAAAACCCCTCAAAGACCAGAGATTTAAGGACAAAAACCCTTAATTTCTATTACCAAGTTAGTGGATGAGAAACCCTAACTTTAAAGAGAAATTTAGGTAACATTTCCAGACAATTATACAAGTGAAGAAGCTGAAGATTGGAGGAAAGACTATGGCAGAATATAAGTTTAATAATTTCACATTTGTATTAAGCTTTCAATTCAAAGTTAATAATTATCAAAATTATTAGTCTGAAGTTAAATTAATATTTATAATTAATTATGCAAGTATTATGGTGAGTATGGAATATCTATTTAAGGTAAAAATAAGGAATTTTTAGAATGGGACATTACACTAGGCTTCTTCAGTTTTCTTTATCTTGGCTATTTTAGTTTTGGTTTTGAGTTTTTTCACTCCTTAAGGCTAGTTGTTGAGCAATGGTTGATTAGTATTTTGGTGATTTCAAAGTGATAAAGTCTTGATTCTTATTTTGATTGATTATTCATGGTTTCTCCTCTTTGAGCATTTTGTTTATCATTTTAATTAAACTATTATGTGGTTATGATTTGCATTGATTGCTTGGGTTCAATTGCAAGAGTCTATAAGTCTAGCTTGATTGGTGGAAGACCAAGAGTCATGTGTTGTATTGAGATTATCCTAAGCTAGATATGGTTTAGATGGTTCAAACACATTTCAGAGGTGGTTCCTGCATGCTTTGAGATTGGTCAATATGTTTTGTTTTTCTTCACAAGTTTGATGCTCTTTTGTTTCTTGTGATGCAAGATGATGTGTTGGAGTTGGATATCAAACTAGATACACGAGAAAGATCTACTATGCAACAGAAGCCCACATTTGTACTTGAAGTGTTGCCCCAAGTTTTGGGAAGCTTTTGCTCAATCAGCATGTCCTAGCAAAGATTCAGAGTTTCCATGCAAGTTTTGCAAGTTACTACCCTACCTCCGCTTCTCGCTTCCTTGCTTCCTATGGAACTTTGGACCCCACTTGCAACTTTGCAACTTTTGCAAGTTGCTTCCCAACTTCCACTTCTCACTTCCTCTATTGCCCGCAAAACTTCACACCTAGCATGCAACTTTGCAACTTTTGCAAATTCCTTCCCAATCTTTGCTTCTCTCTCTCTTTGTTGCCTACAACACTTTGAAGCCCGCATGCAACTTTGCAACTTTTGCAAGTTGCCTTGCAAGTTCCTTTTTCCAACAACTAGTCTTGATTAACTTCTCCCCCTTCCTACAAATTGCAAACTTGCTTCCTAGCTCCATCATTCTACCATTCTGCCATGCACATTCCCCACAAACTTTTGGCCCTTCCTTGCAAATGCACATTGCATTCCAAGCTTCAATCTCCACCAATTTACATTGGGAACTTCTCAGCCCAACTATAAAAGTCTACCTCAAAGTTCAGCCATTTGCATGTATTGACTACAAGCAATCCACCCAAAGGAACCGAATGTTATTTAAAGGTATCAATTCATGCAAGCTAGGTTTGTAAGGGGAGAGAACATGCTCTATAACTTGTGCCTAGGAGATAGTGTTGGAAACACTTGAATAAAATGTTACATGAAGACATGCTTGGAAAGGATAAACACACACCTTGGTACTTGTGCCACTATATGTGTTTGTAAAGATACACTTGAGATGCCTTTGCTTTGAAGGAACCCATGGCTGTTACAAATATTAAAAAATAGTTCTCACTCTAGTCTTTAAATCTTTTCAATCATATCCCTTGATGTAAAGCTCAAGTTTAATATTTTTTTCCCAAATTGTTGGGCTGGAAAAGACTACTTTTTGGGCTGTTCTCTTTAAATAGATAGCAAAAAAGCTTTGTAATGATTGGAAACTCTTTAATAAAATTGTGGAATTTTTGCTTGTTTTTCCTTTTATTTTCTGAGTTCTTCAAACATGGGCAATGCTATTCTAATGAATCTCTGTGCTCCACCTGAATCTTAATGAATTCCAACAAGAACTTCATGAAATATCTCAAGAATTAGAGACTAAGGGTTTTGTGCACCCAATTTGTGAATGTATATCGTAGTCATTACATCATCCTTCATTGTTGATTGTCCTCAAACTCCTGCACCTTTCTTGTCTGCATGGTTGTGCGTAAATTGACCAAATAAGGATTGGTTTTACAAGGAATTGATCTCTTAAACAAGGGCACATTTGTCATCTCCACAAAACAAGCTCATTTTCTCTCCCCAAACCCTTTTTTCTTCTGCAATTTTATATACATTTGATTAAGATAGGATTAGTTTTAAGGTAAAACTTGCAAATTGTTGTTATAAGGTTGAATCTTTTGCTTGCAAGTGGGTATTGATTGCTGATTTATAAACTTAAAGTGATATCTGAATGCAATGAATGTTTTGAATCAAGATTTGAAAACAATAATCATTTTGTGTAACTAACCACTTGTTTGCATGAACAATTTTTAAAACACCACACACCCCTTGAAATGGAACAACATTACAATAGCCACTTGTTAGTGTAATTAATATTTAATTACACTTGCATAACTTTACTTAGGTAATATTTTAATTCCTAGGTTAATTATTCTCATCCTTATTTTGTTGAGCTATCTTGTTGCCCAAGATAAGATTAGGGTTATGCATATCTTTGCTTTTATAAAGCAAATTATTCTCATGTAATTATGAATTCCTGAATAATAATATTTTGCACATCTTTTTGCAATAGCTTTGTTTTTTCTGATTTTATCTTCTGTGGAAAGTTTTTTGGTTTGCATGTCTGATTTTGGTTTCTAACATGGTATCAAAGCCTTGATATGCAGCCCCTTCTCAGAGTTTTGGAGAATTTCAGTGCAGAGTTCATTCGGGGTTCCTCGAGGAATATGACCTTGAGCATTTTTTTGGTGCATCCTGGAGAAAAAAGACATCGCCATCGTGTTCGCAATGCCCCAAAACCTTAAGATCGCCTGTCTTTTTGCTCAAATCCGAGCAGTTGCAACGAGAGGCAAAAAAAATTTAAGGGCACGTAGATCCATACAAATCTGGGCCCTATCTGTCTCGTTTTGCGTGCACGCAGGTACAGGGATTATTTTACTGATTTTCAAAAAAAATCCATAGATCAAAAAAATATCAGGTCTTTTAATTACTTTTTTACCTGCCATAATCAAAAAAATACATTAGTTTTTTTTTGCTTTAAAAACTCATGCAAAAAAAAAAATCAAAATACAAATCAAAAAATACAGAAAAGGAGGGTTGAGTTTTTTTTAAAAAGCAGGTTTTATTAAAACCTGCGCAGGGGACAACCCTGCACAAGCCTTTTGCATCATACGGGCCGTGGGGACCCCTTTCATAGCACCGACGATGGTTGTTTTTATCAACCGGCGGCTTCATAAGCCATCGGCCCTTTAACATTCCAGCGCCCTTTCTCCACCTCATCAGAGGCCCGTGCAAAATTCAGATCCGGCCGGCAAAAACCAACTTGGCGGCGAAGGGACGGAATCTTATAGATTCCTTCAAAATATCCGCCGGACACGGAATATTCCCTATGTAGTATATTCCGGCGACCGAAATTTTTTGCCGGTAGGGGGGGCACTTTTTTGCCCCAATGGCCTCCAAGCCGTCAATTTTTTTCTCAGGAACTGCTGACGTCATCGGTTGTACGGCTCTCCTAGCCCCCTCCTAGCCCCCATTTGCCCTAAAGGAGCAGTTTTTTTCTTTTTGGCATAACTTGGGCATATAGTATTGAAATTGGGCAAACGAGATATCGTCGGAAAGCTGGTTCCGAGCACTATCTTGTGGTGCAGTTTATTTTTCAGTATTTTTCTGTTTAGCTGCATTTATTGCTGTTTGAAGTCAGATGTTCATTTATGGCTTCCGAACTCATAACTTTTTGCCACGATCTTCGATTTTCACCCTCTTTGCGGCGTTGGAAAGGTATTGAGGAGCTCTACATTTCTATCCATGCACTTTTTTTTTGTATCTATCCCAGGTTGATCGTTATTCCAGATTTGTCCCGATGGGTGTTTTGAAGATTACTTGGATGTTTTGGCAGTTGGAAGGGTGAAACTTGAATATTTGTACTTCATTTCAGTATCACATCATTTTATTTTCTGTTTATGCATATTCAACATTCTCTTCTTTTACAATCATTGGGTTATTGTAATAAATGAACTGAGATAAAGTTCCATCAGAGGGGTTTCTTGTATAATAATCTGATTAGAGTGTGCATGCGCTTTGATCTTCATCTTGTTTTGATGACAACTCGCATGGGTTATCTAGTTTCTTAGTTTCTTTTGGCCACATCTTGTCTTAGCTTGACACATATCAGATTCACATCGGTTCACACTTTAGATTGAGAGCCTATGGTTAATGATCCACATTGGATCCATCTCAGTTTGAGGGCCATGTTTTTATGGTTAATGTTCCAGAGTCTTTATGGTACTCATTCCCATGAAAGAGTTTTAGTCTCAGTTTGGCATCAGCATCGAGATACACGGTTTTCAGATTATGTCATCATTTCATCTACTGTTGCTTCACAGATTCCAGGGTTGTTCCAGTTTGTGAGTTTTCCAGTATTCCGTGGCATCGGGTCTACTGTCGCATTATTATGATTTTGCCTGAGTCCTTCAATGACTCTCATTTGGTTTCTTGTAGACAAAAGTATCTTTCCTTGCTTGTCGAATTGCAATTCTAGTGTTACTCCACAGTGTTCTTCTAGTGCTTCTTTGCAGCAGTCATCTCATTGTAGGGGGGTTTTGTCCCACTGGGTTTTCCTTCTCTACCTCATTATTGCAATTGTACATTGGTACCTGATCAGGCCTTGTTGTCGAGACCCATTCATTCATGCTTTCTTGCATTCATCCTAGCATTTAGGTGCATGCTTTTTTAGTCTCCTTAAGTTGCACTTATGGGGGGTGTTAGTGTAATTAATATTTAATTACACTTGCATAACTTTACTTAGGTAATATTTTAATTCCTAGGTTAATTATTTTCATCCTTATCTTGTTGAGCTATCTTGTTGAGCTATCTTGTTGCTCAAGATAAAATTAGGGTTATGCATATCTTTGCTTTTATAAAGCAAACCATTCTCATGTAATTATGAATTCCTGAATAATAATATTTTGCACATCTTTTTGCAATAGCTTTGTTTTTTCTTATTTTCTCTTATGTGGAAAGTTTTTTGGTTTGCATGTCTGATCTTGGTTTCTAACACCACTGAGTTACCCTACATGACCATAACCTGGTAATATAGAGTCTAGACCATGGAGATTGTTAATTTTCTTTCAAGAGAGTCAAGGTACACTTGGTGTTTTACCTGAGTTATTGAATATGTCAAAATCACCCATCAACAGCTTGCACTGCAAACAATCCATTCAAAGAAATGGTTCACAAACTCCTTGTGCATGTGTCGCATTGCAAGTGGTCCATTAAGGAGGTGGCTCACAAAAGGAGCTTGGAGATATCTTTCAACACAAGGTTGTTGGGTCAAAATATCAAAATATTCTAAAAAAATTATCTTCTGACATTACAATGTTGGGTCAACGACAATAGAGGTGATTGAGGTTGTTGGCAAAGCATCAAGTGTGAGGAAGACAGCGTCACTTCAATAAATTGTCTTCCAACACTAGTAGCATTGGGTAGAAGATAATATGGTGTCAAAAATTGAAAGATTAATTGACCAGCAGAATGAGGAGATGCTTGGTTAGTTAAAGATGATGGTAGATTGGTTGAAAACAATAAGGAGAATGGTGTTTGCAACTGGTCAAAAATCAAGCTCCTAGGAGCAATGGCAAAATGGATGCTAACAAATATGTGGCGACAACCAGCATCAAGTAGAAAGGAGGAGTTACTGTTTCAAGGGACAATGAAGTTATGGTTAGATAGTTGACTCTAACTAGTATAGAATTATGGTTAGTGTAATGTCCTCTTTTGAGAAAACCCCAATTTGTGCCCTAGAATCACAAATTTAATGCAATTTAGGTCACCACTTACCAATTAAATGTTTTAAGCTGGATAATCTTGGTTTAGATCCTACAATCATGTTAGACAATATTGGAATACAATTTCATATGGTCAAGCATATGTAATTAAAGTCTTATCTATTTAAATCATGTAAATATCTAACCATTTCAAGTAATGTAAACCACACAATATCTATAATACACATTGGAAGTTGAATCATAATAGGGCTTGGATGAGCAGCATGATAGGTCCGCCTAAAGCTATCCACACCAAGCCCAAGAGCGGTTATACCATCCCTCTTGGCCCTCAAGTGGCGCACACAGCCATACCACATGGGGTGGTCTACTTGGCGGACAACTTGTATCTGCATTCCCTACCCTTGCTGCCTTATCCATTCCTCTAATGACTGAAACTTCCTCAAATTCATCTCAACCACCAATCCATGTGGAGGTTGGGGAAAAGGCCACCATAGGAGGCCCGTAGACATCCTCTTCCGAAGCCCAAGGGCGGATATCACCCCCCTGGCTCCAAGTGGCGCACACAGTCATCCATCATGGAGTGGCATACCTAGGAAGAAGTCTAGTATTTGCTCAACCTACTGATACCTCCCCCACTCCTCCCCATGATTATTTGATGAAAATAATAAATATAAATAACAAAATACATAATTACATGCAATAATCATGATAGAGCATACCGCAATGGTTATTTACACATGAGATGGCTTTATACACAGCAGAAGTTGCAATGGTTATTGATTCTGTCCTAGAGGTATTCTCTGATCTAATACTCAAAAAAGTATTCTCTCTTGCTGCTTTGATTCTGTATTTACTTCTCAGATTATATCGACGCCTTTTGCATTTTAGATATCCTTCCTTTTATACCCCCACTGGGCTGAAGGTTATGTCTTTTCATATTATCCATTCATCAAGAGACATGTCTTTTAGTTACTGTTTTGACTAATCATTTTGTCTTAACCGATCCAAGGATAATTAATTATATTAATATTATCCTTGCCTAAATCGTCGATCCTTCTTTAGAGGAGTCCACTGCATTTGCAAGAGTAAATCACTGCCGTCTCAAACCACTCTGTTGCTTCTCTATTTTGTCTTATTCATTTTTGACTGTTTCCTATTTTGTCTTATATGCTTGCAGCTTTTTAGAATAATATTTTGTTGATAAGTAGGAGGTATTTCCACAGCATGTCAAATTATGATATTGCTATCAGGATTCAACCATGTAGTTTTCGAGTCAAACTCAACGGGTCAATGAGTTTGACTCGAAAACTACACGGTTGAATCCTGATAGCAATATCATAATAATTTTTTGTCTTACTCATGTTTTTGTATGATTCCTGCTTGTCTTATATTTTTATTTTATTTTCAAACGGGTTTATCATTTTAAGGAGATCGTCCAATCTCATGGCAGGGGCATGACAATTAGATAGTTGACTCTAACTCCATTCCAGGGGACAATGGAGTTATGGTTAGATAGTTGACTCTAACTAGTATGGAGATTAAGGTGCCCTGTGAGTGGTGTGTGTTTTAATAGGCGAGTAAGGATATTGATTATGATGCTAGTATGAGAGATTTGGAATTAAATTGTGAGCAGTTCAGCGATGATATTTGATTACGATGCTAGTATGTGAGATTTGGAATTAAATTGTGAACAGTTCAGTATTGCTTTTAAGGATAATAACCAAATTGGATTTAGATTTTAAAGCTCACAGATTAATGAGAAAGGAGGATGTGAAGAAAACCAAGGGCTTCTGCATGGCCAAAAGGAGAGGCATTGGAGGATTGTGATATCCATATTGTTGCCACAGAAGAAGCAAATGAGTTGAAGACCAAGCATCCACAGACTCAAGAAGGTAGAAGTCCTAACTTCCTCATTGAAAACACATTTGCAAGAATGCAACAAGATTTGAGTGGTGCATCTAGAATTGTTGAAGTGGACAGGTTACGTGAGTTGTCACAGAGTGTCATCTTGATTCTTGAGTAGAGACAAGTGTTGGTATTATGGTTGGCACACATTAAGAAGTGAACTTGCAACAACAGAGTAGTAGCCTATCGCTAACTAAAATTTTGAAGGTTGGATCTAGAAGAAGAATATCGTTCCAGTTGACTGCTTGGAAAGTTGCCAAGAATGAAGATTTCAAGAGGTAGGAATGCTGGTGTGATCTATGAAAATTTGATAGAGATACAAAATGTCAAGTACAATTTGGATACAAAGAAATATAACAAAAAGGGGACATACTCGGGAAAAGGAGTTACTCGTGGCACATTGAGAAGGAATGGATTACCTTGCAATCAAATGAGTGATGTTTAGAGCAGCCTGAATGGGATAATAAGTATTATGGCTTGATTTAGGTTGCACTGAATTGCAAACAGTTGCGAATGAGTTCATTTACAGTAGCATGAAGGGCATAGAAAAAACTACAATGAGTCCAAGGGTTATAGGGTTATAGTTGTGAAGATGGAGAATTTCTTTAGCAAAGGACTAGGAAAATTTGTGGAACTATGGACAACAACAGTTAAGAGGAAGGATTATGTGAAGATGACTCATCAACAAAAAAATAGTACATGTTGGTTTTGAGAGAAATCTGTAGGATGCGATTAAAAGAAACCATCATGTAGGTACCTACTATGGGTATTGGAAAGAAGTAGAGTTGCTTGGGTGCAAGAGACCAAGTGTAGGAAGGAAGTAGGTTTTCATGGAGGTGGATGAAACTAAGATTCTAGATTGAAGGCGTTGACATAGTGCATAGTAGCACCTGCAAGGATGAGAATACTCTAAAGAAGTTAGGACGAATAGCAGATTATAGAATGTATTAACTAACAAAGAACGGAATCCAGGAGGTTGCAGTCAATGCATGGTGCATATAGACCAAGTGGAGGATGGGATGATGATAGTGGAAAGCTGAGAGCACTAATTGAAAACTGCCAAGAGATGAAGATGCAAGATGAGGTCCAAGAAGTTAATTCATTATGTGTGATTGCCATTGAAGAAGAGAGAGTGAACAAGGATTTCAAAAGAAGCACAAGAAGATGGAGTGAGATGTTGCAGATTAACACAAAGGTAGCAAACAAAGAAAAAGATGAAGTTGTGATAGGAGAGAATAGAAGAACGCGTGTTAACTCAGGAAGTGATAAAGAGGATGTTTGCCGTTTGGACTAGAAGAAGTGAAGGCAAAAGTGTTTGCAGTAGCACAAAAGAACTTGGAGTTGTGGTAAGACCTAAGGAGTCTGAAGCAACGAAGAAGATATTTTGAAGAAAACAGTGCAAGAAGAAAAGCTATAGATGATGCAACTGATTGCAGATGAGGAAGTGGAGAAAACTAAAGAGAAGACAGTTGCAGACAAGAGATGGAGAGATTGTGAGGAAACACCAATTGAGAGACAAGATTCTACGGAGCTGGGATGTTTGAGAAAGGATTGGGAGATTACAATAATGGAGAAAGCAAACTTTGATCTGTTGACAAAAAAAAGATTGATAATGAAGCAGGAGTGTAGAATTTTGGCAAACAGTCAAGCAGAGGAGTAACAGGATTAAAGCAATGCATGGCTGTTGATGAAGAAAAACTGAGGTGGCAGAAGAAAGCAGAAGATAGTAAAGATAAGGGAATATTGGAAGACCAAGGTGCATGGTTAATAAGGCAATTTCCAAAAACAATAAATGGAAGCAAGTTGCACACTAGAGAAGAAACACTAACAGTGAAGTCTCCAGTAGTGCACTTGAGGGATGTTGAGTTAGAAGGTAGGCAAAGTGCACTGTGTTGTTGCAAGAAATAATGTATTAAGAAATGAAATGAATCACAGTTTGTGGTAAGTGCATAGCAATTGGAAGACACATAAAGGAAGAAGTGGATGATTGCAGTTGAATTTGGTAATGATAGATAACCACAAGGTCGTGAACAGCAGACCAAGAGGATTAAATACTATGGGAATGCATGAGTTGATAAGGCAGTGGGATAATCAAGAAGATAAATGGGAGAAAATCAATTTGAGGGGCAAAAGATTTAGCCTGGATGATAATACATACCATTTTTAGAAGAAAACTCAGTTAAGGGACAATTTGAAAGAGGAAGAGGAAGAGGAAGATCATTAAAAGTACAGAACAAAGGTGAGTTGTGTAAGGATAACACAACTAGATATAGTTCGGATCAAACAGGTGATAAAGTCAGAATCAATAACAATTAGTTGGGGAGAATGTGAACACACCAAAAGCAGAGGTGATGAGAAGACAAAGTGGAGACCCAATAGCAACTACATGAAAGAATGCAGAAGATGTTGCATAGTGCAGGTTATGGCTGGAAGTTGTATAAGGATTGAAAAAGAACTGCGGGAGTTGCAAGAGCAGCGAAATATGCAAATTTAAAATTTGCAAGAATGCAAGAAGTTGGAGGGATGCAGTATGATGTTTTAGTCCAAGAAGCATAGTGGATGAGAATCAAGAGTGTAAAGGTGGATATTGCAAAAGAAGAAAACAACATACAAAGAAAAAAGAGAGAAATAGAATGGAGGAGAAACTTCATAACAAGATGGAGCAATTGAAGTTAAGTGTAGTAGACATTGAAAAGTTGCAGAAAAAGGAGATTAGATTGGTGGAAGAAGATAAATTCTGGGATAGTGAAATGGAATATGAAATAAAGGGAATTTAGGGTTAGGTCAAGATGAGGGCATTTAACATTAGATTGAAAAGATGACAAAAAAGAGAAACTGCAGATACAGATAGCAGAAAAGATATAAGGAACAATGGATAGTGCCCTAGTTCCTTGTTTTGGAACTAGATGAGGTAGAAGAGCAACAAGGAATTGATTCTAGAAGTATTCCATGTGTTGAGGGTGCACTATGATTGATTTACTAGCCTAAAGAGTGGTTGTATCACTCAGCCCTTATTTGTGAGCACCATGCTCACAAATCACTTATCCAAAGTGTCTGATGTAGGGGCATTCTAGGCCAAAGAGCAATCCTCCATCAATAAAAAATATTCTTTCAATTTGTTTTGATTTATAGTCCAATTATTTTTGGTATGCCAAAGTTGGAATTTCTGATCCAATCACTAGTCAAGCACTGAAAACTGCAACATGGAACCTTCAGTGTGGCCCCACATTTTGCTCCTAGTGACTTGCAGTTTCACCAAGAGCACCAACAAAACACTACGTGCATGCTCAAGTGTCTATTTTGTATTCTTTGATCATTTAACTTGGTGGTGTGCCAAATCAGCTTAAGGAAGCCAAAATGTTATCCATCATGATTTAGAGCCTTGAGCCAATGGGTAATCAATCAAGGGGTTTTACTTGGTCCTGTGGAGAATTGTCTTTAGAGCCACATTGAATTTGGAACCATACTCCGTACCCTAGCCAACCAAAACCTTATATATCAAGAAAGCACCATAAGGAGGTTTAGTTCAATTCTGAAGCTCAACGGAGGACAAGAGGAGATCCAAGGACTGGGTAGTATCCAGAAGAGCAAAGCAATGCTCGAGGAAGAAGAATTTGTCCAAGGAAGTCAATGTTTGTAACCACATTCATGTCAAAGTGCTGAACCTGTATTGAAAGCCAAGACTGTGGTCTAGCATATTGTTAGCCCATTGTGGCAGAAAATGTTGATATAATTCTGACCTGAATACTCACTTCCTAAATCTAATTTGTTTTCTGAAGCACATGTTGAATTTTGAGTTATTGCTTTGCATGGATTGTATGTGTTTTGTGTTCAGGCTGCATGGTCGAAAAGTCCTTAGTTGGACCCTCCTACCGTGACTGCATCATTGCTATTACATTTCAAGGATGGAGGCAATCACCATTTGCAGTATGATATTCATTATTCCCTATTCAAAATACAGAGATTGCAGACATGGACTTTCACCTATGACCTTTGAACATTCACCCCTATGCTCTAATTTTCTTTCCAGAACCTCAAGACACCCACAAATGAAAGAGAAATTGCAATTTAAAAGAGGAAAGCACTCAGATTGACCCCAGAATTGACACCTGGCATACTGAGCTCCCTGTCATGTCCCTGCCATTTACAGATCGCAGTACTAAAGTATGGCATTGGAAAACAGATAAATAAGTTAAATAAATAATAATAAACTTTACAAAAGGGGCCGACTCAGATTATTAAATTTAAATAATAATTAAAGCTTTGTTCCAGGGCGACTCCCTTCAGATGTGATCGCCCAAGTTAATGTGGAATTTCAGTTTTAAAATGGAAAGATTAAATAAGTGATACATAAGCAGCGATTACCATTGAAAGAAGGACAACGATTATAGAGTGACTAAGTGCAGTGATTAATAAATGGATTAAAAAGGCAGCAATTATCTTTAAGGAACAGCGATTCATAGAAGGCAGAATTTATTAATAAATAAAATAGTAATTCAACATTAAAGGCACAAATTGATATAAGGCAAAGGACATGTCAATTTCAAAGGATACCTCTTTTCCAAGAGAGGTGACCCATCATTTGAATATGAGGATATAAAGAATACATTGAGAAAGGAGAAGGAGGAACCAGCAATAGAATAATAAATATTCTCTGAGTATAAGGAAGAAATCAGAAATAGAAATCTGCATTCAGAAAAGCAGCAGATATTGATACAATAAGTGATTGGTATGCATTTAATATATATAATGTTTGATAGGCATACAAATATATGTCAAGTTACTTTCATAATGACTAATATGCAGTAAGGGAGATATGTTTAAATTGGTAAAAATAAGGGAAATAGTGGATTTACTTATATTATTATAATTTACATCTTTTCTTTAAGCAATCAGGTGTAAAGTTGGCAAGAAAACATGTTAGGGAAGGGCAAAATAGGAATTGTCTTAGTTGGATTTTCCTGCCACTTGGTTTGAATTGTCTTGGTTGGATGTTCCTGCCAATTGGATGTTCTCACAATGTAAGTACACCACACTAAGTTGGATGGAATTGTCTTGGTTGGATGTTCCTGCCACTTGGGGCCAAGGGGGGTATGAGCACACCCTTGGGTTTACTTGCGATGAATAGTTTTTCTAGCGCCCTATCATGCATTTCTCTTATTTGAAAGGAGTCTATAGATTGGATTCAATTGTAAGTTGTTAATCATTATTCCATAAATGTTAATAGTTCATTTATTCTTAAGTTTAATATCTATTATATAATTTACTATGGAAAATCATCTTTAAAACAGTTTTATGTTATGTAATTGTCCCTCAAGGCAAATTCAGGCATACACCAAGTAGGGGACATTACACTCCCTTTGATCTGCAACTGAAAAATGGATTTGGCATTTGGAATATGCCTTTGCAACCTAATCTTCATGTTTCCTCTCATCTACTCCTTTTGTTCAATTGAAGTTTGTTTTGTCCCATTCCCATGCATACTTTTAACTGGGTGTAAAATGTATATGTTCTCAAGCTATGACAATAGACATTGTTTTAGCATCCTAGAAACATAAGCCCCAGCAACATCAGATCTAAAACTTATTGGGTGATTCACAACTTACAACACCATTTCTCTCCTCAGATTAATGCTTGGACTGCAAAAGGATTCTACAGCTTCCATATCCAGATTTCTGTGTGCAACTTTATTCTTTGACCTTTTATAGGCCACAAAATATATATTTCTACAACTTTTTCACAGGTAGAACAAATTCCCAGCCTTCTGCAAGTTTGCTACTTCGGATCAGCCTCTTTGCAGGCCTGATTTTTTCCAGCCTTCATCTTGTGCAGATCATTATGGATTATGGCAAACCTTTAGCAACACAATTATAATTCTAGCATGGAGCTGTATCTTTTACAGATAAGTATCCCAAGAAAATTATGATGTGCCTTCAGTGAGTATCCTGCTCTGATACGATATTAACTTGTGAACTAAGATCTATACTCAAAGTGAAATCACAATCTGATGAGGACTTAACATTATCAAGGTTGAACACCTCCAAGGATGTCAAGCATCCAAATCATTTACAGATCTACATCTTTAGGAATATTTGTTGTTAGTTTACAATGAGAAAGACTACCTCCCTATATAGCAAAGAATCAGTCGCGGCCTCATACAGATGAATTATTCAACCCAGACACAATTTCTGGCCCATTAATCACTTTGACTACCAACGATCCACATCACTTACATGGTCAGCTATAATTGTGTCAAAAACTCAGTTAAACAAATATTGTATTACCAACATGGTAGAATTGGAGTCATATTTGCTATCATACCACACACACCATAGTTTCCAGGTTTGAAAATTTTGATTCATTTGGAAGGGTAAAAATATTCAGAAATCCGAAGTTATCAAAAAAGTTCAGTAAAATTTCTATACGAAATGAAATTCCAGACCAAAAATCTGACTGGTATAAAATATCCAAATCCAATCAGATTTGAATCAGATCTGTCTGGATTTGGTAACTATGCCACACACCATCTTGCATGCCTTGTATCTTTTACACAACACATCTGAAATCCTATTATAAATGACACGGTGGAGGGTGTTTATGAGCAGGTATACAAAGGGCCAACTCATCATATATTTAAAGCACTAAGTTCTATTTTGTATTCAAAACATATTATTATACATGAGAAACCAAGAATTGGTTTGAGTTAATTAACAAAAACTGGCATGGACAAAAAGAAAATTCAATAAAAAATATTTCTGCTGATAAAAATCATTAAGCAGACACACCATTCTTTGCAATTTCCATTCTTTCGAATGAATTTTCAAAATACAAGAGGCAAGTGGACCCTGGTCATCGAATCTATCACAAAGTCTGGACCCAATGTGTGTTAAAGTACTTCAGTTTCAGTTTGCAAATGAAAATGTTGCAAATGCTTCCACGAACACAGCCTCTTTTATGACAGTCAGAAGACATATGCATATGGGAGACTTAATCAAATAAATTTGGACAAACTCCTCAACAGCACATCATGTTAACCCAGAGTTCCCAAGTTCTGTCTCCTTTATATATTTTATATTCTTCTCAAAAGGCTAGAAAATTTATTAAAATCATATAAGATATTACCTTAATTAACTTGCTATAAAGTTGGAAATTGCCTACTTTGCGATTTCCACTCCATGTTGCGCACTCATTTTAGTGTCCATTCCCTTAATATGTTTTAAGATGCATTTAGCCAATTCCTCAAGTCTAAAATCCATTTCAACATGCCATATGGATCCAACCCTGTTTAGCATCTGTTTCTAATCATTCCTTAAACTGTTTGAAAACTTTTGCCTACCTAGATACTAACATGATCACAGTAATGACCTTGTCACTACCATGGTTGCAGTAGTATCCATGTACGTTGAACTGATTTAAAATGATTAAAAGCCACTTCTGGTGTTGTTTTTGCATTTTTGAATGCCTACATGCATGTGAATTTCATATATGCTATTTTGAATCTCATATTCAATCTTCCATACCAATTTTAGAATGAACTCTCCAACATTTGAGTTCTGATTATTTGGCTTTCCCGTCAGTTTTCTCAAGGTCCATTCTTCCATTTCTCATGAATTCTCTGCAACTCTCCTCCCTAGCCACTGCAGCTCTCATTGACCATTGTCCAAAAACTTGTAACCTCACACCCAATCCCTTTGGTATATTGGCAATCCTCCGTTTCTCTATCTTCTTCAAAATTGTAATGTCCCTATTTTAGCCATACGCTCTTTTGTGTCTGATAGCCTATTTCTGGAAGCCCGTAGGCCAGTCAAAAACTGAAATTAGGATTTCCACTTTCTAAGGAGGTTTTGAAGGCTTGCATGCGAGATTTTCTAAAGCATGTCTGGTGGAGCTTTCTGGGTTTTTGGAGAGCTTCAGGATGTGGTAGAATGCATGGCAAGTTGATGACATGCGTTTCTGGCGGATGTTTTGGCAGTTTTGGAGGCTTGCATGTTGGAGTTTTACCATTCTGATTTTGGATTCCTTATGGGTTTTCAAAGAGCTTTGCGATGATGTGACATACAACGGAATCAGAGATCTTTTTCAGACTTACTATTTTTAGTAAGTTGCGACGACTACTCAAAATGTGGAGAAAATGAGTTTGGAACAACTTACTATTTTTAGTATTATGCTATTTTTAGTAAGTAATATTTTTGGCAATGCTATTTTTAGCAACCGCTCAACAATTCAGTGCAGTGGCTATTTCTGGCAGGTCAGTTTGGGCAGTTTGGGCAATTTGTTCTTTAGCACTTCAGAAACTCTTTTTGGTAGGTCAGAGCTTGAGATGGGCGCTTTACTTGTTGAGCTAAAATATTTTAATATTTTGGTGAAATTTGTCTAAGGCTTGGAGGATGAGTTATTTGAAGAAAATAATTAAGTCATAATTTAATGTATTTTATGTGGACACCTAGCCTTGAGGAGATAAGTTATTTTATAAAGTATTTCACTTTATCATTATTTGGATGCCACATTATGGTTTATTAATATTTTTGATAAAGTATATTATTTCCTTGAGATGGACGACTTGGAGAAAAGGGAAATCAAATGCAAATTGGAGAATATTGCAAAAAGTGAATTTAAGTTTGAGTTTGGCGTCCATTTGGAGGGAGATTGAATTTGAATTTGGGAGACAAAAAAGCTATAAATATGAGTGTTGGGATCCTTGTTTTGCATCCATGAACAAATTATATCGTTATGCTGCCGAAATGGTGAGTGAGTTGCTTTGAGGAATGCATACCTCCTAGCTTCTTGCTTGAAAGATAGCAACTAGTTAAGATTGAGACTATTTTTGACTCTTGAGAGCAGATTGAGCATATTGTATTTGAGTTTATTGTAGTTTTGATAGTTTATGTGTTGCTGGTTCAGTCATAGCTAAAAGTAGATTTTATTCATAAGTCATAGAATAAATTTTATATTGGTAGTTTGCATTTGTCATTGTCATCCTTGGGTGCCTCTTTTTGGAGAGTTTCAAATTTTAATATGCAGATTTGGATTTTATTTTGCAGAAGTTGCCCCTCTTGAGGCCGTTCTACTTCATCATGCTTGGCAAATGTTTAGATAATTCATTGAGTAGTTGTTGCAACTATTTCTTGGTCATAAATTGGTCGCCATCTTCCTAGGAGTTCATTGCACTTGGTCTCATGTCATTCGGAGTAGTTATGAGGGAGTTATGAGCATTTTAGTGAGTCATATAGTTGTCGGTCTGCTATTCTAGTTGCTGGTCTGTCAAAATCAGATTGTAGAAGTTTGTCTTTTGGGTTGAGTTTTGTGTGGATTGAGTCATTTGATGATAGGAGAGATATAATACTTCATTGCAGCATTGAGACATTTCAAATACATTGATATTTGCAAGAGAAATATACATTGTAAGGCTGCTACAGTAGTACTGTTCAGCCATTTTAATTCTTGCAATTTCATATTTTCCCCACGTTTGTGGAAGAGACTGGTCTCTACTCAGTCTATTGTAATTCCCACGATTGTGGAAGAGACTGGCCTTGCCATTTTCATTGTACTGCATTTAGATCCTCAACACCATATGATAGCACCTCACCCATCTTGGGTCTTGAGTGCACATTCTTGGTGTTGAGTGACTTTCAGCATTGCTTTCTCTCATTAGATCCTCCACCATATGGTAGCGCCTTACCCACCTCGGGTTTGGAGAGCACATTCTTGGTGTTGAGTTATCTTCAGCATTGTAATACTTTCAATTGCTTCTAACGACCCTCGGTGCCATATGACAACACCATTCTCATCCTAAGTTTGAGTGTGCATTCTTGACATAGAGTTACTTTCCAGCAGAGTTTGATTTTGGGCTAACCTTAACGGGTTTTTGTTTGCTGAGTTGCTCATTGTAAAATTTGAAAAAAAAAAATTGGTTGGCCCATTACAAAAACACTAGAACATCAACACACTGTAGAAAGTTTTTAGGATTTACAATCATTTAAAATATTTTTATTTACAAACACCTTTGCACCTAGGCTAACACACATCCGAACAAGATTTGTAGTCCCCACACCATGTTATCTAGTTTATTTTTGCAAATGACCTGGCCCTTGTTTCCCTGATTTCATTTACTTTTGAGCCTATCATGGCTCCCTTTGCACCTCTTTTACTTTCCAGGCTTGACCTGGCTCCCTTTGCACCTTTTTTACTTTTTGGGTCTGGCTTGGCCCCCTTATTATTCCTACTCACTTTTTCTATCTTCCTCTTCCAACTTCAAACCAAATCATGTGCCAATTTCTTCTCCTATGTTCCTGTTACACTTTCCTTTATTCTTCCACTCAACCAAGTTAGCTAAAAATGTAGATGATAGGTGATATACGATAATGTTTATTTTCTACATGCTATTATTTTGCCATGATGACCAGCAACTGTTTTTCCTTGTGTATGCTTTGCAAATCAGGATTCCATATGAGAAAGAAAAGTGAAGAAGAGAAGACAAGGAGCATAACCCCCACATATCCTTTATTCTATTTTCAAATTTTAATTTATTATTTATGAAATTTTACTTTAGCATACTTTATTAATTCGTTTCACAAGCTTGCTTAAAGTAGGGGCAAAATGTAGAGTCAGAAATTACCTACATTGCAATGTCTACTCTATTTTATGCATTTGTTTTATTGTCCATTCCCTATGTATGTTTTAAGAAGCACTTAGCCAATGCCTAAGTCTAAAAAATCTTTTGTCAAGCTGCCATATGGATCTTACTCTATTCAATATTTGTTTCTAACCATTCCTTAAAACTTTTTTAAAAACTTCTGTCTACCTGAACATTAATGCAATCACAATAGTGACCTGGTCATTACTCTATTGCAACATTTAAAACAATTAAAAGTCATTTCTGTTGCCATTTTTGCATTTTTGAACAGCTACTGAAATGCAAATTTCCCAAATAGCATTTGATTAATTCTTGCATTCAATCTTTCATAGCAAATTTAGAATTCCCTCTCCAACATCGGAATTATGGTTTTTTGGCTATCCTTCCTGTGAGCTTTATGAAGCTCCATTCTTCCATTTCCCGTGAACTCTACAACATTCCTTCAGAGGCACTAAAATTCCCATTGTTTACCCATTGTCCAAAAATGTGTAACCTCACACCCATTCCCTTTGGCATCTTGGTAATTATTCATTTCTCTGATCTTTAGACTTTTTCCATACACCACAGCATCAACACACACCGTAAAAAAATTTAAGGATTTATAATCATTTAAAGCATTTCTATTTACCTGCACCTTTGCAACTAGGCCAGCACACACTCCCAACATATTTTTATTGTTAGGAGGAAGTAGAAACCTGACCAAGGCAGTTTTCCTAGCAGACATTTTTTTCTTGTCATCCCTGCTGCTTTCAGCCCCCATATCTTTCTGTTGATACAGTAGATCAGAAGTTTGCAAGCACTGCGACAATCTGCAAACTGAGGCAACCAGACTGCAAATTTGAAGTTACTGTGCCCAGAGGTCACCAGTGCATTGTACCAGTCTCGCTGCATAAGGATAATATCTACCACCGTCTGCAGTTTCCAACACCAAAGGTCAATTTTTCTATTCTATAAACTTACCCACTTTTGTACTAGATCATCACCACACTATATCAGTCACAACTGAACTATAGCAATCTCCAATGCAGTGTATCAGTTTTCTGCCAGGATCAGATCCAAAACGTCTATACCTCACTTCTCCAGTCTTATAATGCTTTTGTCTGCCTCCTCCTTCTCCACAATCAAACCAAGGATACTCTTTCTACCTTTGTCATTTCATATTACTTAGCTAGTTTCTATTGTTTAAAACCAGGCTCTTGTATTGTTCAATTAGCATTTACTTTGTCTACTGAAGCTTATGCTTCCCATTTCTTAAAGAAAAGTAAGCATACTCGTCAATTTAGCAATATACTTAAATAAGGATTAATAAACTAAACCAGAGTTTAAATTTAAAATTTAAACTACACTTGCAATACTCAGGAAGTCTCAATGAAGACTTGCGAACCCCGGTCTGAACTAGATTTGGCAAGTCTGCAGCCAAGACTCACAAAATAAGCCAAGTCTGAGGAAAAAACAATTAAAAAACACCTTTACAGTTTCAGAAAAAACATTACAAACATTTTTTCATATGCTTTGGCCAAGTTTTTCCACCAAGTCAGTCCAAATCAAAAAACAATTTACCAAGTATTTGTCAAATCTGAGTCTCAACACTGGATAATTGATTCAAATCACAAGTGGCCCAAGTGGCAAACCAATCTTGTGAAAGATGTGTTTATGGATCATGCAAAGGAAAACGGAAGGTTCATAACCCAACACACAATCAAGATATGCAAGCAGACTGACTTTAGCAAATATTTATGCTACTTCTATTCATAATCAGAAATGGATATGATACAACAGATGTTACATATAATGTGGCAAGGAATGAAGATTCCTGTGACTAGAAAGGGGTGAGCACATCAAACTGATTTGCTACAACTATTCAATTATCCATCCTCTTTCAATGTAAAGAGATGAATGAGTAGGTATATTACGTTACAGTTACAAAAAAAAAGAGGAAGGTGTAATGGTTCATGTCCTAAGCCATTGATCTTCCAACTATCTGTCAGTTTTGAGAGTACTGACAGCAGACATTTCATTCCATGGAAGAAGTCCATGTGTACAGATTTTGCTGATGTTGCAAGGTGCATGTGAGGGGGCCATATGAAGTCATGGGTGGTGGCAGATGATGAAACAAAGACTAGCATGGAATCATGTGTGGCGGTGTACAATGACACCATGTGTTGCACATAAAGTACACATTCTATTGAGGAAAGCACATGAATTCTCAAGACTTATAAGGCACACACAAAGTTCCCAGAGGCCTGCATGGCTGCACTCTGATAAATAATAGAAACCTGAAAACCAGTAGAAAAATCACAAACCAAGGGCATATCTAGCACAATTACGGCACTTGTACACTTGCTCCATTGTATCTTGAATAATGGGCCCACAGGTAGCATCCAATTCATAATTTAGTTAAGCCCACCTAGCTTTTTCACCATAAATGCCTTCTACATCTACCTTTGACACAGCTACATATACGTAATCACAAAGAAAATTAACCTTTTCTAAAGTTGCTCCAACTCCTTTAGCTATTTGTTTACTACTTTGCTGCATCCACAAATCGAAAGGAAATCATGTTGTGAAGGCAATTAAACTTACCTTTGACTTGAACAGCCTTAAAAATGTTGAGAATTTAACATAAGCCATATTAGCCTGGCACAGAATCCACCCATGTACAAGAAGGCAATAATGAGACAGTTTACAACTAAGATTAAAATGATAGCTCGTAAGGTGAGCAATAAGCTATTGGGCTCAAAAAGAATAGTCAGCTACAAAAATTCAAGTGTATCTTTGGTACAGAAATTATCAACTATTTCCATGTTGCACTAATAAGTAGAGGTAACTTCAAGCAACTTGGATTGGTATAAACAAAATGATCCAGCATTACATTTCCATCCAAGATAACGACTGTATGGAAGTTGTTTATAATGATATGAATTTCATCTTTATTTTTTAAAACATCTACAGGAGCAGGACCACAACATTCAGATATTGGAAATTGATGAAGCAGATGGAGGCATAACAATAACAACTCCAAATATGTGTTCTGAGAACTTAAGCATTTCAAGACATGCAAACAAATCTTGAATGAGATATTGGAGTAATTAGAATAGGGTCGGTAACAAGACAAGAAGAAAAAGCCAGAGTTATGAACACGTAATAAAATTCCTGTATCCACTGATAAATGTGCAGGTTCAACATTCATGCTAGAGAAATTTAATGCACAAAAATAATTACGCAATTTACAAAATGCATGAATGCTAGATATTAAAGCATTCTAACCTTGGAAAATAACAAAATACTAAATAGTTTCAATTGGGGTTGGGGCCCTAGCTCGGTTGGCTAAATCTTTCCTATTGCAGGAGGTTGGTCACGAGGTCTAGTCTCCCCCACCCCTGTGGTACCGGAGGGCGTGTTGCGCCAGCGCCGCCAGTCACGTTAAAAAGTTTACCAGGCGCACTGCAGTTTATAGGGGGTCGTGCTACCCGATTCCTGCAGTCTAAAAAAAAAAAAAAATAGTTTCAATTACTGACACCAGCAGAAACCAACTCAATTGAAATGCGTTTTAGTTTAGCTTTGAATTGTGCTCAAACTACTGCTTCTGAAAATAAAGGGATTCACAATGGAATTAACTGAGCATGAGCAAACAAAAAAGCCAATTCAAAGGATTTTTCACAGTAAATCCTCAAAAAAGAGACGTAAGGTTAAAAAAGAAATTAAAGTTTCTGAGCACACACTATTCCAAAAAGTATATTGAATAATAAAACATAGAAGCTCCAGAAAGATAGGTATGACGATTTCACTGATGCTATCTTCACTGCTCATTCTTTTCATCTAAGGAGATAATTAAATTCCTAAGTTCTGACATCCCCGTGAGTCATTTTGGGGTATTAAAGTTAAGATATTGGTAAACAAGGAATAGCTAACCAAAAAATTACAAATAATTAGTTACTACACAGAGGGTTGCAAATCACACTTATACACGCATTTAAAATTTATGTATGCACTGAACATATGTACAGGTTCAGCATTCACAAAAGAAAAATTTAATGAATTCGCATAAACCAAAAACACATTACAAGTGTATCCCTCCTTCTATCACACTCACATACGTGCATGAAGTGAATGCTAGAGATTAAAGCATTCTGACCTCAGAAAACTTATATAATCACAGTCACATACGTGTATGAAGTGAATGCTAGAGATTAAAGCATTCTGACCTAGGAAAACTTATATAAGGCTCTCAATTACTGAGTCCAGTAAAGGCCAACCCAATTCAAATATTTTTTAGTTTAGCCCCAAATTGTATTCATACTACTTCTTGGCAAATCAAAAGGATTCACAACGGAATTAAGCGAGCCTGAGCATACAAAAAATAAAGCCAATTCAAAGGATTTTTACAGTACATCCACATGAAGGTAAGGTTCAAACTTCAAAAATAAATTAAGGTTTCTGAGCACACAATTCCAAAGGGCGTATTGAATTTAAAAACATGGAAGCTCCAGAAAGATAGGTAGGACAATTTCAGTAATGCTGTCTTCACTGCTCATTCTTTTATTCTAAGGACAAATCAAGCTTCCTCAGTTCTAACGTCCCCATAAGTCATTACATATGTTACTCCACTACTGAGAAAAAAAATCCAATTGTGACTTTGATTTGAAAATTATGCACACTTTTCAGCAACGGAGTAAGTAAAATCGTAATAGGTACTACTAGTTAACAAGAATATGGGACGAAATATACATATTAGCAATGTCCGTAGAGAATTGAGACTATAATGCTTAATGATGCTTCACACAAAGCACTCCTTTAAATTAGACATTGGTACAACTCCCTTTACAAAAATGAACACAAGCATTCCAAAAATAAAGCTAAATATATTATTAGTAATGTCTGCAGAGTCGCAGACAGATGAGACTGCAATGCTTAATGGTGACTCATGCAGAGCAATTCTTTAAACAAGATCTTGGCAAAACTCCCTTTACACAACAGAACACAAACAGATCTCTACCATGGTTACATTTTGAATTCCACGGAAAACTTAAATGACCTTTTGATGAAAGCACGAACAAATATATTCTTACATATCTTAACTGTTCACATCATTGCGCTTCCTACAAGAACTGCTGCAACTGCACCACTGAGCAGGCCTATGAAGAAATTCTTTGGAGCATTGTTTTGCTGTAACGGGGGAGCTGTTGGAGGACAAGGCATGTATGGTGTTGATGGTTGTGGCTGTGGTTGTGCATCTGTATAAATACATTGCTCATTTGATGTGGAATTTTCCACCATACCTCTAGGGGCTGCACTTAGATGATAAGGCATGACTGCTGATGAGGGTTTTTGTAGCGCGGGTGAATAACTGCATTGCTCATCTGATGTAGAATTGTCCGTATCTGAAGGGACTGAAAGAGAGGCTACTTGAGAATACATTGTTGAAACAGGGATACCCTGCACTGGAAAATCGCATGGCTGGGACAGATTGGTGACCTCCCAATTGAGTGCTTGGGGATTACCCAAAGCCCAGTTGGGTGGCTGAGGATTGGTCGATACCCAATTTGAGGGCACATCAGATATCTCCGACAGAGCGATTCCCTTAAGTTTAAGAGCAATTTTCAGCATCCCATAAGCCCTCCCAGATGGCCTCCACATTTGCAATGTGAATGTTTCACTCTCATCTCTCCCTGTTATAGAACAAATCCTTTTGATCTCGGTGATCATTATAGTTGTGGTTCCGATTATCTTTGTTTTAAGGGGGGCTGCACACATAATCTGAATGATAAGGGCTGCATTGGGATTGTTGAGCAACTGGGTCTGCAAAGGGAGTAGAAGGGTGTCATTCCAAACAGGACACGTTCCAGAATTTCGCAGAGTTCTAGTAGATTTCTTCAACTGGGGATCTACCCAAGCAACTGCATATGGACTTATTTTACCCTTATTAAAAATGTCAACATTCTTAAGTCCTTCTGCTGCTACTATTTTCAGTTCCAAGCTTCCTTCGCCCATTTCTACGATCTTAAAAAAGTGCATTCAACAAACTGGCACCAATAAATACATAGCTCACACTTCTTATGCCATGTTCGGAACGCGAGTTTCTTCTTTGCTGTTTTGTCTTCACCACTCAACTAAACAAGATTTCCAGAGTCTCCACAATGGAAACCTAACGCAAGATTGACCATTTAATCCCTCAAGCCATACTTTACAGTTGCTTCTCTATATGACGCGTTTTAAAAATCATCCGTTGAGAATTCATAAGGATGCATTTTAATTTTAATAATATATATATATATATATATATATATATATATATATATATATATATATATATATATATATATATATATTTTGTAGGAGTTGATGGTGACTCCTCAACACCCCCAAGATCAGTTGCGACCAAAACCACTTCCACAAGAGAGAGAATGGCAAGAATGTTTGCTTCACAATGTAAGATTGATTGATTGCTTGATTGATCAGCTTGAATTACAAATGTACATGAGATGCCTTGCTTATATGGGCAAGGAATGAATATGATGTTGACAAATGTCATGATCCTATGACATGAGACAACCAACAACCTAATCACCTAGGAAATGATGCATCCTAGCTAGATAAGATAAGTTCTAGATAAGCCAACTAAGCCTTCTAGAAAGAATCTTTTACCTAAGTAAACTTAACCATGTGAATATGTCCCCTAATTTACCTAGTGAATGAATGCAAAGTACAAGACAATTATTCACACCAACACCCCCCTTAAGTGCAACTTAGAAGAAGATTATTATGCAACCTGTGCAAAGACTATGACCATGGTCCTGGCTACTAGGCCATGTTAGGTACCCATTTACAATGCAAATGATGCAATCTCTCACAAGCGGAGAAAAGGAGAAAACCCAATGGGACAAAACTCCTCTCCAAAAGAGAGAAAACAAAACAAAAGAAACATGATGTATGGAGGACTCAATGATACCCCCCAAGGACAACATGCATCATGTATATACAATCAAATACCCCCCCATAAGAAGGAAGTAGAGAGATAAGATATCCCCCCATGATGAAGAAGCTCCAATGCTGATGAAGAATGCCTGAAAACAAAAGATGACCCAATGTCTACAAGCAACACATCTTCCCTTAGGAAGAAACAAATCCATAAGCTGATGTAGAAGCCACTCCATGTCCAACTGAAAGGAGGAAGCATGAATGCTCATGTATGCCTCTGAAAACTGATGAAGATCCTCCAAGCTTGAATGAGCCACAATAGAATCATGGTCAAACTGAACCAAGAAACATGACAAATCAAGTGATGGAGGAGACTCATGAATGTCAATCTCCAAAGACAAAGAAGATGGGATAACAGTTGTACTGAAACTGTCATCAAAGAGGAGAGAAATCCCCTCAAGTGTGTCCTCCAAATCTGCAGTATGAGACTCTATGAACAAGTTAGAAATCCCTGTCAAATACTCATCCCACAAAGCAAGATCTGAAAAACTATGATCATCCTGCTAAATAGAAGCATCAATGGTCAAGGAGCAGGAGGTGGAGGAGTAGGAAGCTCAACACTGGTTTCTAGAATACCAAGGTGTAGATGACCAAACTTCTCCCTCAATTATCATGGTTCACACTCTCAATGGAGTGTGTGATGCAACAAATGAACATTATAATCTTCTGAAGCAAAATGTGAAAAGGAATATACTCGAGATGAATGATCAACCATCCCCGATAGCAACAATATCCCTAGTCTCCAAGTCCCTTATGTACACCCTATCTGGAGTGAACTCAACTATTTTACCTTGACCCCCATGAGTAATTTGATAAATAGAAAGGAGATTAGTGGACAAGGAAGGAACACAAAGTACATCATTGAAAGTCCCTTCCCCCATATCAATAGAACCCTTCCCACTTACCTTCATATATGTATTGTTACCCATCAATATATGAGGTGAATTACAAGGCTCAAAAGAAGAGAACATGTCCATAGAAGATGACATATGATGAGATGCCCCTGAATCAAGAAGCCATCTATGAGATGTAGGACTTGTAGAGGCCAAGAGTGCTTGTCCTTTCATCTTGTGTAACCCAGAAGTAGATTTTGTGTCCTGTGACTTAGATGGAGTTGCCGATTGAGATGTAGAAGAAGAAGTAGTAGACACTGATGAGGGCAACTTAATGTTATTCTTTTGAAGAAGGTGTGTGAGTTCATCAATCTTCTTATTATAACATCTATGCTCATCATGTCCTAACCTTTTACAATATGCACATTTTGACTTCTTTTTAGATGATTCCTCTTTAGAAGAGGATGTGGACTCAGGAGTGCTATGTGAAGGAGAATCTTTACCTTGCTCATTAGACTTGGGTGCCTTGTTTTGCTTCTTACCTTTGCCACTTGAATCTTTTGTCTCCTTTGCAACAAGAGCATGAGATCTAGAAGACTTCAATGTGCCCATGTGTACCAACTTTGCTTGTTCCCTTGTGAGTTGAGCTGCAAATTCATCAAGAGAAGGCATTTTGTATGCATTGCCAAGAGCATCCATTGTAGCATAGAAAGTAGAAACAAACACTGAATAATCAGGACCAAGCTTAGCAAGAATAGAAAGTATCAACTGTTCATCCTCTTTAGTGACCCCACAATTAGATAACTACAATCTAAGAGAATTGAGCTTAGAGAAAAAGTCTTGGACATTGTCAAAATCTGAAGGATTAAGACCCATGAGTTCATTCTCCAACTTAAATTTCCTCATCTTATCTGGCTTACCAAAGAGACTCTCTAAAGTATTCCAAGCTTCATTAGGATGAGTGCAAGATGCAACATGATATCTAAGATCTAGAGAAATGGACAACTTCAAAGTACCAAGAGCTTCATCCCTTCTATCAAGCCATTTTCTTTTCTCTTTTGCTCCTGCAGGTTCTGGATCTTGACCAAATGTGATTCGTTGCAACTTTGATTTTAACAATAATAACTCCATTTGAGATTTCCACTCATGATAGTTATATGGAGTTAGAAGTACAACTTTTGTCAAATCCATGATACAATGAGATATTACAAGAGAAGAACAGAAAATTTCCCTCACAATACAAGATATCAACCCCTTTGTCCCAACAAGATTTGCACTTTTTTTTTGCAAATTTACAAGAATATATCCCAAACTATCAAATCAGCTACAAACTAAAAATATGAAAATCTGGAAACAAATCTGCAAAAAGTGCATGAGTAGATCTGAAGTACTCCTGAATACCTTTCCGATGCCGCAAATTTGGAGAAAATCGGAGATCGGAGCACCAAGATACAAGTTCGGAAGCAAAAAATGATGATCGGGCTTCAACCTGGAAAAAGAGGCACAAAAATGCAAAATCTTTGCAAAATATCTGCACCACTGAAAAAATCAGGTCTTCACCTTTCCAACGATATTTCGTTTGAAAAATTTCGCCTCCGTATGCAAAAGTTTTGATAAAATGAAAAAAAGGCCTATAAATAGGCACTTGGGGATCAAAATCAAAAGGCTAATGAGGTGCAAATTTTCGGGCACCTGGGGGCTACAACTCGGTCATTCATATGACCGGATACTGTGCAGGTACAAGAAATGACCTTGGCATATAAAAAATCTTACACAAAACCCATCGGCAAATATAATATGGAGGATTTTTAATACTAAATGTTGTGGTCAATATAAAGATGGTCGGCTTGACAAATATAAACAAAGTGTATTAACATATATTAGAAAAGACCACCGTACCCTGCACAGTGGATGTTGTACGCCGATGTAACACAGAAAATTTTTGACAGCCAACGGACAATTAAGAGAGCCGACAAAAATCTTCAATGGTCGGTAGACTAATGCAGTACCGTTCGACTTTGAAGCAGCTCTTGTATATTGCCAAGGCAGAGATCTGACTGAAGGATAGGTCTCAGGCAAGAATTCTGACGGGCTACTGATCTGGCCTTGTGCCGCGGACTGCAGAGGAGACTGGTGCCCTGACAGAACGATTGTACCCACCGCGTACCAGCCGATGTGAAGACCCAAGCAATAAATGATCATACCTGTCGCTGAAAGGCAGGGACTAGTGACACTGTGTCAACCATTAAATCCTGACCAACAACACTGAGGTGATCGGAGACGGGTGGAGCGACACCGGTACAAGCCGCAGACTTTCTACCAGACCAAATGCGGATGACAGTGATTTTGACCTACCAAGGACAGCAACGGCTTAAATGCCGATGGGAATATCCACCACCCAAATCCGTTGACCAGTGACGGACGATGTACAAATCGATGGAGACCGACAGTTAGGAACTACACCCCGCCAATGGAGAGACAGAGTAGGCCGATCAAAAAGCAACTTGACCACTTGATAATGAGCTTAAGCACGGATCACTGCACAGGAGTAACATATGACAGGTACCGTGGATGACGGATCTGGGAGACTTCGTTCACCGAGAAATATTCGGTGGATACCCTGAAAATAAAATCTTTGCCCGAAAATACAAAAAATTTGCCCCAAAATATAAATTTAGCCCAATACAAATAAAATTTCGCCCCGAAATTTTAAATACAAATCCGCAGAAAATATTTAACGAAAATATTTTTTTGCGAAAAATGGAAAATTCGTACCGCAGAGAAAGTTGTTACAGCGAAATTTTTTTTGCTTCAAAAACAACTTACCTAATATAGGCTTAATTACAATCAAAATTGCCTCATGAAGCTTCAACTCAACCGTGAGGTTATGAAACCCCAATCTGCACCAGCAAAATCTTCAAGCCAAAATATCACCCTCAGATCTGGGAAGGAATCTGCAACACCTGGAGAGCTCTGATACCATGTAGGAGTTGATGGTGACTCCCCAACACCCCCAAGATCGGGTTGCGACCAAAACCACTTCCACAAGAGAGAGAATGGCAAGAATGTTTGCTTCACAATGCAAGATTGATTGATTGTTTGATCGATCACCTTGAATTACAAATGTACATGAGATGCCTTGCTTATATAAGGTATGAATATGATGTTGACAAATGTCATGATCCTATGACATGAGACAACCAACAACCTAATCACCTAGGAAATGATGCATCCTAGCTAGATAAGATAAGTTCTAGATAAGCCAACTAAGCCTTCTAGAAAGAATCTTTTACCTAAGTAAACTTAACCATGTGAATATGTCCCCTAATTTACCTAGTGAATGAATAAGCTAGGTACAAGACAATTATTCACACCAACATATTTAAATGATTTAACAATTTAAAAGTAGGTTTTTTTTTTTTAAACGTAAGAAAGAAAACAAGTTGATAAAATTGAAATGAAAAATAAAATTATATTTTATTAATATTTTGATTCTAATAAATTTAAAATTAGTTTTTTCTTTTTATTTAATTATTTGTTAATTTAATAAGTTTATTATTTATTATTAATTTTTTTAAATTATTTATTTTATTAATATTGCATTTTGATGGATTTTGATTTTACATTTAGTTTAATTTTTATTTAGATTTAAGTTTTAAATTTATAAGTAGTTGTCTTATTAAAATTTTAATTATTGTAGAATAATTATTGTTTGAATTTTATTTTAATTTATTTAATAAAAAATGAAAATTAAAAATTAAAGAAAGAGAGTCTAACTTTTGACTAGTCATTTCGTACCTGTGACCAATAACATAGTATAGGTTAACTACTCTTGATGCATGAGGATCCAAAGCATATTTAATTCACTAAGCATCAAGTTCAATAAGATATTCAATGTAAACAAAGGCGAAGAAGTCATTAATCTAACATGCTAAAAACACAAAAGCTTGACAAATTCTACTCTAAGACATTGAAATTTATCCTATTAGGGGAGTGGTGTCGCATTGATGTGGAATGACGACCATTTCACAATCCCTTGGATAATGAGCTTATTTCAATCAGTTTTACTGAACAAAACAGATAAAACTGATGAGAGATATGTGAAACATGATGAAAACTAATTTAACATGATATATGCTAAGATGTGTGTTGTAAATGTGTGCAAATCTATTCTAAATGTATGTAAGATTTAAAGATGCAAGTCCTAATTCCAAAATATGTTAAATGAATACAACTAAGTTACCATGGAAGCCATTAATGGATTTTTTAAGCTACTATGGATGCAAATGAGTGATTTTAATAGCATAAATTTACTATTAAAAAATATGGATCTATTTGTCTCCAAATAGTGATCTATTTATAGGAGAGCAAATGAGAAATCGATGATCAAGATTGAAAGAATCAATCAATGGTCATGATGGAAAGAAAATAGAGGCATGGATCATGGATTCCCATCAAGGGTTAAAAATGCAAGATGATATTTAATCAAGGGCTCACAATCATGCAAAGAAATACACTTTCAAAACTTGCTCAAAAAGTTCGTTGAAAATTTGTTATAAGGAAGAATATTCCTTTTTTTCAAATGAGTGAAGAGGGAAAGAATATTCCATGAAAATATTCCCTTTTGGAGGAATGTGCAAAGGAGGAATATTCCCTTGCAAGTGGGAGAGTTAGAATTAATTAGTAATTTGATAATTAAAACAAAGTTTCAATTATGCAAATTAAGGAAATTTAGGATATCCATTAAATAATTACCTTGTTTAATGAAAAGATTTAATTAAATAATTAAGATTATTTAATTAAATGAAAGGACTTAGGGTGTTAAAATTAAATATTTTGATTTATTCAATTTAACAGGACGAAAGGTTAGCATGAAAGTAGGAGGAAATAACCTAATTAGATTAATCAAACTAATAGATGAAAATGATGCAATTAATTAAATAGTTAGGCTAATTTAATCAATTAAGCGAAAAAAGGATGGGTTTTAGCATAAAATGATGTTAATATATCATATTTGAGTGTGTGATATCATTTAGGACATTTTTAAGTGTCTACATTTTGCCCCTCTTTGAAGTGATGTACTTGTTACATTGGTTCAAAGACTGGTGGTTTTCGGATTAAAATTATTGCTCAGATCAAAAAGTAAAAAATAATAATATAATTTTTGGATGCCCCATTGTTGTCCCAGTGGAAGGAAATAAGTTGGTACCTTGCCCCCTCAAGAGATTAGATGGAAAATTTGAATTTTGGGTTGATCTCTCAAAAAAGATGTAATATAGGTTCAACTCAAACAGGACTAGAAAACTCAGATGTTTGATGTAGACAGATTTGATGATGTATAGACAGTCATCGGCCATGGGTAGCCTCATGTATATTTTGATATATCACACTAATTCAATACTTGAATAGAAATATTAGTAAAGATAAAAGAATAAGAAGAATGGATTTGACCACTAATTTTGAGATTGATTCAGAAGTCCAACAAGCCTATGATTCATCGAAACTTTATTAGATTATGGTGATGAAATGGATGATTTTTCTCATATTCGAGATTGGGAATTTTTGTCATTCCTTATGTTTGATATAACACATAGACATGATGCATCAAGGTATTGATAACTAGGATGACGTTGTATCTAGTGACATGGACTTTGACTCTACAAACAGATAGGATAGTTCTTGTTCACACCTTGACATATGAAAACCTCATCGGAATGTAGTTTAAAAGTCTAGAATATCTCAGACCAAAGCATACGCAATAGTCAACACGCTATTCTAAACAACCTCCCTACACACAACTAAGCAAGTATGTGCCAAGATTATTTTACAAGAATACTCCACAAGCACAACAAACATAAGATAATGATCAATGCCCCATTCCTTTCTCTCTAAATCATCTAGACATCATCGAGAGGTCATTGGAATGGGTCAACAAGGTAAATCATAAGACAAGATTAAAAAAATAGTCAATGTTGTCTATATCTCTTGCCAAAGGTGTAATGCGTTTAAGGATAAATATCCAAAATGATTTTCGAATGATAATGCCCATTGTAGGAAGGATGCATCCTAAGACATGTTATCAGATGTTGACAAGTTGATAGGTTGTTTGAAAGGCTATTGATATAAAGTTTGATTCACATGTTTGATAATGATCAAGGGTTTGATTTTTGTGTTTTAAAGGTTCTACTTTTGCTGATTGTTGTACTTGTTTATGTTTGTGTTACCAAAGGGTGAGTGTGACAATCGATTTATTGTGTATGAAGGTTTATTGTACATGAAAGCGAAATGGAATGGATGGTTTTGGTATTTTTTGGAATATTTGAATATTTTTGGCATTTTGAAAATGTTTTGAGGTTGTTTTTGGTCTTTTTGAAAGTTTATGTGAATGTTTTGGTTTTCAATTATTTGAGGTTGTTTAGGGTTTTTCAATGTTTTCCACTGTTTTGGGTTTTCCTAATTTTCAAATATTTTGGAATTTTCTGAAATTTTAAATGTTTTGGGTTTTTTGAGTTTTCCAAGAACCTAACCTAAAAGACTATCCTAAGGGCCTCAAAAGCTTATCAAAGATGATTCTTGCCTACGTTATACACGCAGAGACCATGTAGTTCGATTGACTTTGACTAGTCTATTGAGGAGATATGAACACTTAATGGATTGTCAGTTTATTATGATGGACTGCTAAAGGACTAACCTAAAGTGTCTCATAGGCACATCAATTATGGCCTTGCCTAAATTCAAGCTTAGAGACAACGTAGTTCAGCAAGGTACTATTTTTGGATTTTTGATGTTTTGACATGTTTAGGGATTTTTGATGTGTTTTGGATGTTTTAGATTTTTCACACGATGTTGACAAGTGTATGGATATGTGATGATGATATCAGTGGTCTATTTGGGATTTTGTGAAATCCAAGCTAGGATTGATTGATTGGATTGATAGATTACCAATAGTGATAACCTTATTGAGGATGCTCAACAATGCAAGGATAGTGTTGAACAACACAAAGATTGGGAAATGATATATCTTGAGATGATGATGGATTGATTGGATAAGATAGATCAATATTTTGAAGCTAGGCTTGGAACAAAATCGATTGGAATGATTTGATGTGATTTTGAAGCGCAAGGTAGATTCAACTAATATTTGATAAAAGATAAAGCTTGATAAGGAACATCTTCTCATCAAAATGTGCCATGGGCTAGTGATTTAGATTTTTGCTTACAAAGGATTTGACCAATTTGATTTTGTGTTTTTCAAATGTATAGATCACCACATAAGTTATATGATATAGCTCAAGATTTATTCCTGAAGCAAGATGTAAGTATCTATCCCCAGTTTCTAGCAATGTATGGAATGATATGGGTGGATGCATGGATAAATGAATGGATTGATGAATGGGTATGCAAAGGATTCTAAGGATTATCTTGTGATAGGATAACATGTTTGGATAGAGTATGCCTCTTTGGATAATGCCTCATGGCTTAGATAATGCTGGTTAGGATAGGACCAATGATAGTGACCCATGTCAAGATGTTTACCATAAGCAAGTGTGAAGTACATACCAAACCTTTGCCAAGATCAAGATAAGTTAGATGTGATGAAAATGGATTGGATAATGAATCATAGATTTATTATGGATAAGATGGATGGAATGCAAGATTTATTATGGATGGGATGAGATGCTTCCACTTGAAATGGTGCACATGGATGCTCAATTCTACTCATGATGTCTATTTGCTAAGTTTTTATCATGGTACTTGTCCAAAGCACCACCAAAGTGGCTTTCACTAGAGGACGATTTTTCTCTTGACTATTTTCTTGATTTTTTAATTGTTTTGATTTTTTTGAAAGTTTATGCTCATGTTGAACCACCTGGTGGTGCTGATGTAGACGTTGCTAGTGTGATATAGATGTTGTTGCTATCATAATGTGCCAACAATATCTTGCTTGGGGGAGTTGTTTTGCTAAGATACGGGTGCTTGAATGTAACCCCTAGATTGTTTCATCTTTTTTATCAATATCAGAGTTAACCTTACCTAGATGCACACACTGTGATAGAGTGCCCTCAGAGTCCTTATGATAAAGAGTTGTTGCCAATACATGGTCAATATGAGATTTGGATACCATGAATGTTGAAGTGGATGTTGGAATGCGTTGAGGGATACGAGATGCAGATGGATTGGTCAACAATTTGAAATCTTTGATTTTCCAAACTTGGGATGATGAGCAATGATGGGTGGATATGGATATTCAATTGGGACCAACTTCTTGATATATCTTGTAGGTCGCTCTTAAAGCTTTATTTTGTATCGATGGACAATTTTGATGGATGAACTTCCCTTTTTTATTTTTCCCCATAGTTTATTGGACTAATGGAGTGTGATAAGGATGTTTTTCTTTATTTTGCTTGGGTATCCATTTGAATTTTTCTTATCCATTTTATTTGTTTATTATTTTGCTTCAATAATTCACTCTTTTCTTTGATATAGACCTCTTTCTTGTGGTGAAAGATGCATGGATGATGATTCATGCTATGAATGGTTAGAGTGTTGGTAGCTATTTCATCATAAGGACTATTCGTGCTCCCCATGTTGGTGTTTGTGCTAGATAAAGTTTCCCTTAGTATTATGAGAGTATTACTGACATGCTTTGATTTTGTTGCTGACAAACCATTTCCTCGTTGTTCAAAATTGTTTAGCTTTGTTGATTCTTGATAATGCTTGATATACTCATACTCACTTTCTTCAATCTATATGGAGGATATGTTTGATTTGGATGCTTCTTCAAAAGGTGTTGATGCTTTACAATCCATATAGGATTCTTTATCATGATCCATTTTTGCTTACTCTTCAAAGGATGTTTCCGATTCACCATCCATGTAGAGGTCTTCTTCATGATCAATTTTTGATATGTCTATGGATTCTGCTATGCCTTGATCATGTGCAAAGATATTAAGAGTAGGAGACTCTTGTTCCTTGGTAATGATATCAAGAGTAGGAGACTCTTGTTTTGGATGAAGATCATGTCTATATGTCCATTAGGAGTAAGCATCTCATGGGTAGATGGAGGAGTATGTGATGTATGGATATGATCATTATTTGCAACATTTTGTAGGGATTGGAGAATACCCATTAGATCATGGTAGTATCTTGGAGATACAAATTCTTGATCTTGATTAATTTTGGAATTGCTTTCGAAGTGCTTTGGATCAAGCTCTTAACATGGGTCAATTTCAAAGGATGGATTGGTTATAAAGAGTTCTTGGATATCTTCATTAGGCATGGGAAGTGGCTCAATATCGTCTTGATCTTTGAGTGGATTTGGATCAAGTGTTGAGTTGAGGATTACTTCAATATCTGCAACCATGAGGTCAAATGATGTCAATATGTCTTGGAAAGGACCATTGCTAGACTTTGGTGAAATATGTTGATCATTCTTTGGAATAAATTCTTGAGGTATGTCATCTAACTCATTGGGTGATGTAGATACATTATCAACATGATCATTCATAGATGAATCTTGAATTTTATCCTCAATAATAGTGATGGGGACATTGTCAATTTTTTCAACCATGAGGTCAAATGATGTTAAGATTTCTTGAAATGGATCATTGTTAGATAGTGGTGAGGGATTTTGATCATGATTATGAAGCATATCTTGATGTATGTTGATTTGATCGTTGGATGTGGTAGAAACATCTTCAAGGTGCTCATTGATGGATAGATATTGATTGTTGTTTTCAACAATTGTGGTGGGGGGATTGTCATTGCTATCATTACCGATTGAATCTTGATCATTGTCCTCAACAGTTATTTTTCCTTGATCAAGAAGGTCTTGGATGAGATCTTTGAGTTTGATACAATTTGATGTGTCATGACCTTTTGTACTAAAGTATTCACAATAAGTATTATCATCATATCATGAGAAATTGACACTAGGTTCACCCCTATTTAATGATTCTGGAAGATTGATAAGTTTAGCATGGACTAATGTGTTT